>LBNU01028458.1:125796-191672 GCA_014162995.1 Artemisia annua
AAATTTAGTTAAACTAAATTAAACTTAAGAAAAATAAAAACTGGGAAAATAAGCACAAGGAATAAGCTGGAAAAGCAGTTAAGTGGAATAAGCTTAAAAGAAGATTGCTACTATAAAAATAAAAAAGGGAGGGAATAACAATGAGAAGTCCCTAGGGCGAATGGTATTGGTTGTGGGTGTTGAGGTTTGGCTGTGGTGACCAGGGTTTGAATCTGGACCTTGGCACTTTTTGATTATTATTTTTTTTTATATATTCTTTTGCAGCCCTGATCAACACTCAAACACTACCAACTTTTGTGAAGGACTTTTGTCCAGAGGAGCTTTTACAAGCTTATGAGAGCTTTTGGAATCACACAGTTGTGTGTTAAGGACTTTTGAGCTTTTTGAGCTTTTTGGGTCAACACAGTTAAAAGAGATAAACCCAAAAGCTTCAAATAAGCTAGGAGCTTATTATAGCCAATAAGAACAATCACAAACAGCAAAATAACAACCAGGATCCACAACAAGATTACACAGTAACAATTATTCAAAAACGTATCAAGAACAAGAACAATAGCATGCAGCAACAGTCAAAGATGGCCAACTTTGGGCTTAAAAACAAAACTAGCAGACAATCTCTAAATGGAAATCTAAAAAAACTACACTTGTAAACAACTAGCAAAGCATTCCAAAAATATCACTCTAATTGATCAAGACTTAACCAAGAAAATGGTCAAATGAAAATCTGCTCCAACCCTGGGTGCAGGGGGGAACTTCACAGAAAAAGTCCAAATGAGAGGCCAAATTAAGCACTCCAATAAGCTCAATTAAATCAACAAAAATCCATGATATAGATCACCAACCAAATTTCAATATCTCAAGAGCACAAATTCCAAATCCAAATAATGAATCCTACATGAAATTCTAACTTTTATTCAAAAACTGCATACTTGTATTTTTTGACTTTTTGATTTCTGTTCTTGTTTGACTTTAGTGAATTTCTAATGGATCCTACAAACTAATTATGATGTTTTAAGGTAGAATTAAACTATATTAAGCAATATTACTAACTAATGCAACTATATGAGCAATTATAAAACCTAAAATCTCAACAGGATGTGCAAACTTGAAAAATAAAGATGAAATTGACTTTTTATCAAATGACCTAAGTATTTTCTGCTATGAATGTTCTACTTGGACCTAATGCAGTATATCTATGCTAAAAATACCCACTCACAACTACTTCAACCTATGAATATCAGTATTGCCAAACACTCCTTAAAAACAGTCTAAGTGAGTTTTCAAATGAGCATGAATGATTATAGCTACACCACTGATTTCTGAGGACTAATGATGGAACAATAGGCTATATGAAGCATATAAACACAGGTCTAAACAACAAACTCCCATGTTTCCATCATATGCTAAAACAAGCAGATAAGAGCTAAAACTGAGCACAAATAATTCTAATGAGCAAGCATGTATAAACAAGCAAGAATATCACCTAAGTAATCTAGATAAGTATCAAATTACAGAAATAAGCAAAGATTAAAGAGTTCTACAGTAAAACAGACCAAAGTGGAAATTTGAGCTTACAAGGTTTTTCAGCTTAAACCACAGAACCAAGAACTAAGAACCACCTATAAGCTTCCCATGAAGCCACTAAACCCAATCCATTCAACTTTCATCCATCTTCTTTCTTCATATTTCTCCAAATCTGATTTTTATTTTTTTCATGATTTTCCTTGATTTTTTTTGTATTTTTCTCTTTTGAACCTAAACTGTATTTTAAGGTTTCTAAAAGCTTTTATAAGCAATCTAGGAGCTTATATGGTCTAATTCAGTCCATAATAATAACAACCATAAACTTTAAACCATGAATGGATTTTGAAGTAAAATTTGCACAAATTGAGATAATAAGTTAAACTGGAAATTGATTAATAAAAAAGATTCAAGATACACTGAAGTTGCTTGAACAATACTTGAAAGCTTTAAAAACACACTGAAATTATGAAAATTAACTAAACGATTACACTAAGACTAAATTACACTAACTCTTTCTCACAGCTCCATCTTTTTCTTTATATAGGGGACAATTAGGGTTAGGGAACCCTAATAACCTTTTCCCACTTGCTTCTGCATCCATAGGATCACTTTCTTCCAATATTGGCCGTTCATCACTTTTGGCGCCAAAATCTTATACAGCAAGTTTAGAACAATTTGAGTGGAGTTGGTGGAGCATTAATTGTGGGAAGGTGGGTAGGTGAGGGAGGCTATGGAGGGGGAGGAAAAAGCAGAAACCATGGTGGTTTTGCTAGGGTGGTTTCATGGGGAGAGGAGAAAGGGGTGAAGGTACTGGTTTCTTTATTTTTTTATTTTAATTCGAAAACGTGGGAAAGGGATGAGGGGTCTGGGTTATATGTTTCTTTTGGGCCGGGTTAAACATGGGCTTGGCTAGGTTGTGATTGGGGTTTGGGTTTATAAACAAAAAAGAGTCCGTATGCTTTAGCTTAATATTACAAGGACCATTTTTGCAATTGTTCCAAACTTGAGGGCTGAAACTGAGATTTTCCCCAAAGTATTACAAGGACCACTTTTGCCAACTTAGAAAACCAAAGGACCAAAAATTCCACTTTTGCACTTTTAAAACCCCAAGGACCATTTTTGTAAATTTCCCAAAGTTCAGGGACCAAAACTGCCATTTTTCCAAATTTACATTCAAGGACCTATTTTGATAACTTAAAATAATCCAAGGACCTTGAATGATAAAATTCCACGTTTTTGAATTCTAGGGACTAGTTTTGCCAATTTTTGAAAGTTGGGGGACTGAAACTGCCAATTATGCAAACTTTGTTCGTTTTTTCATTTGTTTTTGAACATTTTGCATTTGAGACACATAAAACACGATCCTTGGTTATTTTCATCATTTTGATGTGTTTTTGCGTGCTTTCAGATGTTTTGCGTTTCAAATTTGACCAAAAATGATGAGTGTTTGAGCACTCATCAGGGGCCGCCCTACTGTAACGGCCAGAAATTTTGTCTTTAGTGGAGAAAGTTTATTTGGTGAAAAACTTAACTGATTTTGGTTAAAAATTTGAATTCATATATTTAGTATGATTAAAACATTTTTCTTTATTACCAAAATTGTTTTTCTAAAATATATAATATGTTTATATAATTAAATAAACTTTGTAGTAATTAATTAAATACCCCTTTGATCATGAGATGTATTAAGCACTTGTTTATTCATACCTTAAGTGATTAAGTTGGATATAATGATATAAACTAGCTTAATACTTGTTTACGTAGTAATCTTACGTTTAATGATTTTACATTTTGTGATCGTCAAAACGTAGAGATATCCAAAAATATAAATAACGTTTTTACACATTATTTATGTCAACATTCATGAGTGGCTTTTGTTTTTGGTTCGGGTCGGAGTTGAGGAGCTCACAATTCGAAACTGGTATGCTGATCCAGTTACTTTGCCAACCCAACTTTACTATCGTCAAGAGTTGAAATTTCTAGAACTTCATTCTTGCACTTTTCCCACTATGACAAGTTTTAGGGGTTTTCCGAAGCTACTCAACTTAGAATTGTTTGATGTCAATTTTCATAGTGGTACAGTTTGGGGCTTAGTTGCTGGTTGTCCCTTGCTTGAGTCTCTAAAATTGGATCGTTGTAGTACAAACGAAATGAGACTATGGGATATTGCAAAGCTTAGGAATTTGAAGACGTTAAATTTGACATATGGTATTTGGAACCATCATATGACAATAACAACTTCCAATATCTTTCAGTTGTCAAATGTTCCTAAACTTGAGACCCTTACCATGGATTTTCAAGACTGCAATGTAAGACCTATTCTTCTCGTTTTCACTTAAACTTACATATAATGTTAACGTAATTTCTAACATTGATGCAATGTTAGCATTGAAACTAAAGGAAATTCGTCCTTTTGTAATGTAGTTGTTGGAAGAAGGTACCTCCTGGATGAGTGTCCGTGTGGCCTTTCTATCCCTCAAGTGTCTTGAGATATACGGGGTCGATTTTGGGAGTAATGCAATGGTTGCATTGATCGTTAAAATGATTCGTGGGTCTTCAAATATGCAAAGGCTAGTAACCAGGATAAGTGGAATGCATATGTATGAAAAACATCATATTAAATTCCAATGGTTTTGCATATGAATATTTCTCTCATTTTTCAGGCCTTATACATGCCTATTTATGTAGTTGTGGAGATTGATTCATTTGATGTACCCATCAACAGAATGACCACGGGGCAGCTTCAAACCGTGGTGTTTCGTTCTTTCCCTACAACGGAGAATGAAATAGCCATAATTCGGTTGATACTTGCATGTTCCCCCTTCTTGAAGAACATTTATATCATTGACTGCAATTTGACTGCCGATGAGAATGAAAACATGAGGTTGAACTGGGATTTGGCAAGGAGGCTATTGAAACTCCCTCAAGCTTCCCCCACAGCCGGGGTAGATTTCTTTAACTGATTCTAGTTAATGTATGGGTTGAATACCCTAAGACAACTATTTCCATTTAATGTTGGGTTTTATAGATTTGATGAGACAAAACAAGAAGAGTGAAAACATGAAGGGCTAAAGATGACATAGAGAGAAAGCTACAAAGAATAAAGATACAGGAAATATTCTTATTATGTTACTATGATTTTCTAATATTCTGTATTTATTTAGTCTTATCTCTTTGTAAACCCTAGCACTCTCTATTATATAAAGAGAGGCAAGGTACAAGTTTTATTATTAGGTCTTCCATAATGTAGATATCTAAAAGTGTGTGTGTTCTAGGGCATATGTCTTGTAAATGCCTAGAACTTGTTTGTGTTCGATACCTCTAAGGTCTGAGATGTCTTAGATCCTTGTTACAGTTAGGTAACACGTTATTATTCTGATCAAATAATAATTGGAGGCGATGTGGAAAAACCTTGTTGCAATAACTATTGATTTGTTCTTATTCTGCTGCATGTTATTATCATTGTTATTGTGTTCCTAGATGATATGAGGTCTAAACAACCTCGAGCTACAACGATCCTACAGGTGGTATCAGAGCCAGGTTGCTCGTGATATCTAGGGTTCATCAAGGTTTTATGTTGACTGAAGCAGTTTTGATGCGATTGGTGTTTAAGGTTTTATTTTTATTCGTATGTATTACTGGCTGCTGCAACTGTGAAGATCGGCAACAAATATAGAAGCAATATTAAACTGGTTGTCGACATGTACATGGTAACATCGTACTGATTATTTATTGATTGATCGATTTATTATTTATCTCATACTATTTATATTGATGCAATTAATTCATCTATCGGTGGAGATTTGAAAGTGATTGAGTGATTAATAATCTTGTACTATTATTTTATTCGATTGAATGACTTATCTTGTATAACATTCTTCTCGAATTATTGAAATCACGTGGGGTTGAGGTTATCATGAATTGGTGATTGATTCATTAGGATATAATATTTTAAGTAATTGGTGGATGCTATATTAAATTGGCTTGCAGCAAAAGTGATTAATTGATCTCTGTAGCCTACTGTATGGGTACATAACACATGGGTTGGTGATGGTATTTTCACATAGGTCACCTCGTACTTAATTTAATATGGGATGGTGACATTACAATCACATGGGACTGTATCATCACGTGGGTTAGTACATGGGTACAAAGGTCTTTCGTATATGGTACTTAAATTCTATATCTGATTGGTCAAGTCTGATGGGTGATTTGGTAAACTGATAGTGCTGCTAAGCTTAGTATCAATCTGCTGCTACTTGTTTCAATCTGCTGCTCAATATTGTCTGCTGCTGAATTTTATCTGAAACTGCTGCTCAAGTATTTTCGCTCTTCTGCTACAAAATTTCATTCTACTGCTAGCTTTAACAAACTGCTGCTCGAAACAGCTGCTAGTTGTAATATTCAGCTGCTGAGAATTTTTAATCTGCTGCTACGCATGGATTATTCTGCTGCTCGATGTTTACACACACAGGTTATTGGTTTACACACACATAGGGGAAGTTCACACACACAAAGAGATTTGTTTTTGGTTCGTTAATGTTTAAAGGCTCAAGTTATTTTTCATATTGGCGAAGAGAAGTTTTTGTTGCTTATTTGATGATGCGATGGAATTTTTCAAGGTTGTGTCTTATTATATCTTGAACGGTCTTACAACGTTTAAAGATAACTTGTTTGTTTATACGGTGGTGACAACAATTTGACTAATCTAGCAATGTGTGATTTTTCTTATGATGCTCTATGCATACATTGGCTATCACTTAAAGGAGTTACATTGTAGTGCTCAGTGTCTCACAAAGGATAAGGATTTTGTCAATGGATTGCGGTCTACTTATATTTCCTGTTCATATAAGTTTGGAGTCACGTGGTTACTACAAGACATAAGACACAAGGTTGGTTCTTCTACTTCAGCATCAAATTGGTAATGATTAGTTTTCTTCAACAATATATAAAGCCTACAGATTTGAAGAATCATTTTTTGTACATGCATCACTTGAGGGGAAGTTTCTACAGTTTATTCATTCTCTATTTGTTGATAACAAAAAGGGGAAGAAATATTGTGGTGGCATGGCATGGCTTAAGGGGAAGACAAGACTTGTTTCATTCAGGGAGATGACTACATCTCAACTTCTCTACTTCGTCTAGGGAAGTTCGTACAAGAACGTGTTTGTTTTGTCATCATCAAATAGGGGAAGATTGTTTGGTTTTATAGATTTGATGAGACAAAACAAGAACGTGTTTGTTTCATTCAGGGAGATGACTACATCTCAACTTCTTCTCTACTTCGTCTAGGGAAGTTCGTACAAGAACGTGTTTGTTTTGTCATCATCAAATAGGGGAAGATTGTTGGGTTTTATAGATTTGATGAGACAAAACAAGAAGAGTGAAAACATGAAGGGCTAAAGATGACATAGAGAGAAAGCTACAAAGAATAAAGATACAGGAAATATTCTTATTATGTTACTACGATTTTCTAATATTCTGTATTTATTTAGTCTTATCTCTTTGTAAACCCTAGCACTCTCTATTATATAAAGAGAGGCAAGGTACAGGTTTTATTATTGGGTCTTCCATAATGTAGATATCTAAAAGTGTGTGTGTGTTCTAGGGCATATGTCTTGTAAATGCCTAGAACTTGTTTGTGTTCGATACCTCTAAGGTCTGAGATGTCTTAGATCCTTGTTACAGTTAGGTAACACGTTATTATTCTGATCAAATAATAATGGGAGGCGATGTGGAAAAACCTTGTTGCAATAACTATTGATTTGTTCTTATTCCGCTGCATGTTATTATCATTGTTATTGTGTTCCTAGATGATATGAGGTCTAAACAACCTCGAGCTACAACGATCCTACATTTAAGTATGTTGCTACTTACTTGCTCACCAAATGTAAATGGCAAGTTTGACTTTAGAAAGCTAAAGTGCAAATGGTAAAGGTTACTTGCCATTTGCAATTTTTACAATGCCTATGTTGGTCACCAAATGTAAATGGCAAGTTTGACTTTAGAAAGTCAAACGTGCAAATGGTAAAGGTTACTTGCCATTTGCAATTTTTACAATGCCTATGTTGGTCACCAAATGTAATGGCAAGTTTGACTTTAGGAAAGCAATTTTTTACAATGCCTATGTTGGTCACCAAATGTAATGGCAAGTTTGACTTTAGGAAGTCAAATGGCAAATAGTAAAGGTTACTTGCCATTTGCAATTTTTACAATGCCTATGTTGGTCACCAAATGTAATGGCAAGTTTGACTTTAGGAAGTCAAACGGCAAATGGTAAAGGTTACTTGCCATTTGCAATTTTTTACAATGCCTATGTTGGTCACCAAATGTAATGGCAATTTTGAATGTTTATATTTGTGTATTTACGTTTAATGTTCATTGTAATGAATATATTCTTTTTTAGTTTTTACATGGGTCGGTAAGGATTTTAATGGCTTGCAATTAATTATTTTCACAAATTACAACGTAGGTCCCTAAGCTTGTAAAATCAAGGTAGCATGTTGTGAACACGTCAACTACATTTTGGGCGGGAACTACCTTTACACAAAAGATAGACAACCTTAAGGACCAACTATGAAATAAAATTTGTTATTAAACCCCTTCACCGTCTATTTACTGAGAAGGTAGTAACTTAAGCGCTTAACCCAATAAACCGATCAACAACCTTTCCCTCACACATTTCCCGATGGCAGAAGAATTTCCGATGTTGAACGAACTCATGGAAGTGGCTGACTCACCACGATTGCATGAGCGAATGAGCCTCTGGTTTAGTCAAGAGGCTGTTGAAGCTGGGTTTTTTAAAAACTTTATTCGCCAAGCTATTGATCATCTCAAGAGGATGATACCAACGAGAAGGGGGCTGATTCAGGAAAATGAAGCCTTGGGACCCCGTGGTGTGGCACTTGACTCTTTGGAGGCCTTGAGGAAAACCCAGGCCATTGAAATCGACCTACTTGCATGGTTGATCAAGATGTACGGTGAAGCTGATGCTAATATTAGCATGCAGGAAGGTTTTGTTAAGGAAATGGCTAAAAATGATTAGTGTAATTGGGTCTTAATTTAGGGTAATTCCAGGGGTAGTTTAATGCGGTCTTTTGGGTTTTTGTTTTAGGCTTATAATGTAATGTTCTTGTAGGCTAATTGCTAGTATTATGCAATATATAAATCTATGATTTTTTTTGTTTAATCTTGTTATTGTATCCTATTGTGTTAATTGTTCTTATGAGCAAAACCAAACACCCCTTTATGTCAGCAAATACATAGACAGTGGGAGGGAACAAGCGAAAATAACAAACCAAACACCCCTTTCATGTACTGTTTGTTACGGCAAAAACCAAACACCCCATAATATGATGAAAACCAAAAGGGAATATAATAAACCAAACACCCCGTAAACTTCCATGAGTCAAACCTATTTATCTAATGTCACAAATTGTAACCTCTATATGTTTGACTTCCCTAAGTCAAATAACTAACGCAAATGTCTAAAAAGGGAAACAGTTTGCCATCGTCGTCAAAATTTCATTCTTGGTTGATTAACTAGAGTGTAGTTCTTAGTTGCTCCCTAAACTGTTACTGTCATGGTTGATTTAACCATAGTGTGGTGATAAAAGTAGTTTGCCTATTATGCCCTTGAGAAAATACCAAAACATGAGCATTGACCTCGACAAAAGTGGTCAAGGGACGCATTCGGCCTCTAATTCCCAACTTTTGGACGCCACACGACGTTTTTAGAAAGTTAGGGTGCATGGTGATGTTTTGTGGAAAGTTCAGGGACCAACGAAGTATTTTACTCTGAATAATATTTAAGTGTTTTTTGGGTAAAGGGGATTACCCCGGTAAATATATAACCAAAGAATAATGTTAAATACAAATGGAATGTGGCTGAAGTACCACATTTACCTCAAGCAAAAGCTTGATAAACTAGTGCTTATGACATGCCATAAACACAACACCACTAGCCAAATTACAAATCACCTAGCTAGGAATNACCCCCTTTATGTACTGTTTGTAACGGCAAAAACCAAACACCCCATAATATGATGAAAACCAAAAGGGAATATAACAAACCAAACAACCCATAATGACTTCCATGAGTCAAACCTATTTCACTCTTGGTTGATTAACTAGAGTGTAGTTCTTAGTTGCTCCCTAAACTATCACTGTCATGGTTGATTTAACCATAGTGTGGTGATAAAAGTAGTTTGCCTATTATGCCCTTGAGAACATACCAAAACATGAGCGTTGACCTCGACAAAAGTGGTCAAGGGACGCATTCGGCCTCTAATTCCCAACTTTTGGACGCCACACGACGTTTTTAGAAAGTTAGGGTGCATGGTGATGTTTTGTGGAAAGTTCAGGGACCAACGACGTATTTTACTCTATCTATATAAAAGTTAACATGTTGCAGTAAAGAAAGGGTGTATACCTTTAAGAAGCTTCCGCGCAGCACATGTAAGAAAAATATACATCAGCATATTATTTTAGGGATTACAAACCATATATAAATGTTAAAAAAATTAATGAAGGACAAGACCAAACAGTATCTCCTTTTGGATGGGAAAGTTAGATTAAAAAAAATAAAATAAAAAAATAAACTCACAACACAAAATGCTCTAAGAAACTTTTAGTTACAACAAACGAACAAATACTTCTACACTTACATCAAGTAGGATTTGCTTTACTGATTCCTTGAAAAGTACGACCAAATCCACATGACGCAAATAGTTCGATACGAGAGACCTTATTGTAGCGAAACAAAGTGACATGATGATAGGCCCAACCATGTCACCAAGCATACATCCTACAAACAACACAAATATGTCAAGAATAACAAATATTAAACGGTGTATTTGTATGTGTGTTTTGAAAAAATATTACATGATACTGAATCATCGGAATCACACACTCAATACTTAAACATAAACGAACAACATATTATAAGTAAACAGCTAGATGTTGTTTTGTTCAAATAAGATGTTTTGCAAGTTTCGAATTATAAAATACTAAAAATGAATTTTTCAAACCGGAAATAGAAACCAAATTATATTAAAGACAGGGCAAATAACTACTTTTAATAATCCCCTACATATTCACATGGTTAATTGCACCAAAATGTCATTTATTTCCAATTTTGATCATTCCATACAATATACTTGGTTTTTGTAAACTATTGTCAGGTAGAATACTTGCATTTTGATGCTATTTCATGTAATTTGAGTCATCAACTGGTAAAGAAAGGCGAAGGTGTTCTCTGTTTTAGTGCAAAATGTTTTAAATACAATTTGCATCAAAATTTATGAACTTTACTTACAATGGAGAAACAAAATGAACAATGTTATATACAATTATAAAAATATGAAACTATATTTACATTTTGGTGGCTGTCCAAAAAAAATATATTTACATTTTGGTGACATTAATCCTAATCATATGGTCAAGCATCAAAAAATAAGGTGCAAAAATCTTATAACCAGTTTCAAAACATGTTTCCATACACCCCTAAAAACAATCAAGCATGAATGACGAGTCGTATGGTGCTTACCAATAGATTGACCAGTAGTTGGGCGGAAGAGGGTTGCACCGATCCCAGCTCCTATGGAGGCAAACACTAGTGATGCACCACGTCTAGCCGTTATACCACACACCCTTTTACCAAAAACTTTGGCTTGTTCTCCTTGGTGAACAACATAAACATCTCCCCCTTCATTTCTAGATTTTATGATGTCACGAACACAACCGTAACATTCAATACCAACTTCAACCAGCCATGATGCTGCGACTCCTAGAAAGTAGCCTGGTCACCCAAAGTAAAGTTTCTAGGTAACTAAATGACGATAAAATTTTTCTTTTTATATATCAGATGTAAAAACATATTAAAAGGTTCACGAACTTAAAAGTCTTTAACCAGTGAACTTGTGGCAAATAACTGACCTATAAATGTTGTTCTGCCAACACAAAAGGTGTAAGTATGAAATGGCATCCCCCTATAAGATTTGCGCAATGCAGAACTTGGTAGATCTTGCATGAACAAAAACATAATTGGTCATTAAATAGTAGTACATTATATTATATAAAGTTAACATGTTGCAGTAAAGAAAGGGTGTATACCTTTAAGAAGCTTCCACGCAGCACGTTTTGAGCAATGGTGCACAGCAAATCATTCGAGAACATGTCTAGTAGTAACAACACTAGTCTGATGTAAGAAAAACATGCATCAGCATATTATTTTAGGGATTACAAACCATATATACATGTTAAAAAATTATAGAAGGACCAGACCAAAAAGTATCTCCTTTTGTGTGGGAAAGTTAGATTATGAAAACGAACGAACGAAAAAAAACAAAAAAAACAAAAAAAAAAAAAAACAAACAAAAAAACAAACAAAAAAAACACACACAACACAAAATGCTCATAAGCTTAAAGAAACTTTTAGTTAAAACAAACGAACAAACATTTTTACACTTACTTCAAGTAGGATTTGCTTTACTGATTTCCCACATGACGCGGATCATCGGGATCGAAATCATTGTCATCATTTTCAACATTAGGTTGCACAAGACGCGAATAGTTCGATCCGAAAGACCTTATTGTAGTTAATGCAAATGGTTTCATCTGGAAAGCTGAAAACAATGGTTTAAGCTCAACGGAATATTCTTTGGTTATATAGTGACCGAATATGGTCTCATATACAGTTCTCATGCAAATGAGGTAATCTGCAGTGAAAATAGGGGACGTAGGACTCGCATCATAAGAAGCAACCCTTCTTCCATCAACCCTGTTTCATTGACATTATATATCATATTAGTACCTTAATAAATTGTGAGATTGACTATCCATAACTCAAAACTAAAACGACTATTCCAAACATTCCAAAGTGCTTATTATCATTATCAGTTGCATCAAAACCCAACAAGCAACAAAAAGTTTCTGACAATCAATCCCCTAAAACACAAATCAAAACTGTAAATCAAAATCCAATATTTTATAGATTGCTTATCAGAGTCAAAAGGCATATCAAACTAAATAATGGGTTCCAAAAAGAAATTTCAGAAAGCTTATCTTAGCAGCTTATACTTTCTATGAAAAAAAAAGACAAAGGCCTATACAGTGTCAAAACACAATGCTTACTTCAAAAAAGTTCAATCTTTCTCAAATAAGTTAGTCTAAAACAGCTTATTTGGCTATTTAATTATAAACACTTAAAAGTGCTTATTATTGGGTGAATCAAACTCCCATAACAATACAAAA
Organism: Artemisia annua; assembly: GCA_014162995.1. Classification (NCBI taxonomy): domain Eukaryota; kingdom Viridiplantae; phylum Streptophyta; class Magnoliopsida; order Asterales; family Asteraceae; genus Artemisia; species Artemisia annua. The sequence continues at coordinate 138,574 of LBNU01028458.1, forward strand.
GCCTATACTGTTCCAACAATCAACCCACTCCCATAACAATACAAAAGCCTATACTGTTCCAACAATCAACCCTAGATCATATTCCACAGATTGTCTAAAACCCAAAAGCACCTTATCTATCTCTTACCATACAATCGTTGCATCAAAATCCAACAAGGAAACAAAAAGATCCAAACAACCAACCCGAAATCATATTCCACACATAAAAATCAAAACTTTACACTAAATCAACAATAAAAAATAAAAAGTTTATAACATAAACACATAACTTAAACATAGGATTGACTTATCAGCTAACACTAAAAAGTGCTTACTATTTGCTGAATCAAAATCCAATAACTCATTCTTTGAAAAGCAATATAAAACCCTCTACAACCCCAAATTATACTCTACACATAAAAATCAAAACTTTATATAAAAGAACACATACCCAAAGAAAGGCCTGTATGCAAAAGGTATACTAACAGCCATAGCAGAAGCAGATGATGCAGCTAAAGTGGCACTACATAAACAACCACCAGTGGAACTAACCATTTGACCTTTAAGACTCGGTACAATTACATCCATTAATAAACCCATTGTTATAAAAGGGTTTTAGGGTCTTCGATGTTAGACGTATGATAGTTTTTAAGAAGCCTTTGGGTTTAAGAAGCCTTTGGGTTATAAAAGGGCTTTAGGGTCTTCGATGTTAGACGTATGATAGTTTTTAAGAAGCCTTTGGGTTATAAAAGGGTTTTAGGGTCTTCGATGTTAGACGTATGATAGTTTTTAAGAAGCCTTTGGGTTTAAGAAGGTCGATCACCGCTCAAACAAACACAACCCTAAATAGAAATAAACATGTTTAGGCTTGGAAATTTTATTGGTGTTAAAATCTGTATATAATTAAAATAGCCCAAGCCCAATCCGTGATTCTGGGAATAGGCGCGAAATCTAATTGATTGGCGCGTTTAATTATGATCACAAAAAGAAAAGCTAACAATGGTTTTCTTTCTTTCTCATATCATAAACCTAATCACAATCACTTTCTCACAATTTTTCGACTTTGCGATCCGTTACCAAATTCCCCTTCATGGAATAGGGGGATTATGGGTTTGGCTGATCATGAAGATGCTTCAAATTTTGAAACCCTAACCCCAACGCCAACCCCACTACTAAGGGTGTTTGAGGATGATCAAGATCCTTCTTCTTCTTCACCATCTGAAAAAGAAGAAGAGTCGCACCGAAATTAGCATATAAAAAAAGTTTTAAACTATCCAAAGCCGATTGGAAGAAAAGGGTCTGGACTTTGGTGTAAATGAGGTAGGTCAGGTATCACTAGTATATATGCTCATCTTTCTTAGATTCACTAATACTAGTTTCTTTTCGTAATCTTTCTTATATTCACTAATACTAGTTTCTTTTCTTTCGTATATATGGTAATCTTTCTTAGATTTAGTTGTAGATATGACACTAGATTTAGAGTATTCTTGACCTACTTTTACATACACCCCGTTGCCGTTACTTGTTACACACTTGAATGTTGCAACAGTTATAGTTGATAAGCTGCTGCTGCTTTGTTTTATTATACCTTAAATAAGTTTACTCGTTACCACGTATGCAAACTGTATTGTGATATGATTTTGTCTATGTTATGTATTTTCATTTGATATACAACATGTGACTGTATCAAAAACCTATGGCTAGCTTTTCCTCACAACATTTGTTGGTCTTTCTGGCATTAATGCATTATAGCGTATACCACCGATAATTTAAGTCATGAAAATTGCTTTGAGAGTAGTGATGATTTCAATCTTAGGGATTAAGTTGGTTGGAATATACCCTGTTATCGTTTATATATTTCTGCTAAAGATGCCCTGGTGTAAGAGAAGCCTTGTTAGGAGAATTAGAGATCGGCCAAATTTACTAGTTTACAATGGGGTTATGGGGGTAGGCGGTTCGCCTCATATGCTTTTTTGTGGATTTAATAGTCTGTAATTTCACGTGGTCCCCTTTATATAGTTTACCCTGCTTAGTGTTCTTGTATCGGCATCAAGGCATGGCACCTTATCTGTTGGAGATGCAGGAGATCCATCTTCATGTAATAAGGTTAAATTAGTTTTATATACACAGTCACACAAATCAACCTTTCCTTTTTTGACAAGAGGATAGTCTGCTAGACGCAGATAAAGGACTAAACAGTTGTTTTTTTTCTTGGTCTTTGAAGGTGGACAATTCTTGCTCGGGATTTCCATACCAACATACTTCAGTTTCCGTTGGTTTCACCAAAAGATGTTTGGATCGACTATCTCCTCCTCCTCCTAAGGATCTTGATGTTATGCTTCTTGATGGTATTAAGCCTACTTCAACCTCAAAAGGTATTCTTTATATGCATTTAGTCATAAACAATGATATTTAATAAAATAAAATGCACATTTGGAGCTTTTTACGCATTTGACCTTTGTCCTTTCAAGCTAATTATTTTTATATTATCCCTTAGAGATAAAACACATCTTGAAACTGCCACCCTTGAACGTGTTTATATGTGTGCGGGCATACACATGCATACTCAATATGTTTTTGACACTCTTAAATAATGAAAGTACAAAACGGAGGTAGTTTACCAACGTTTCCTTGGTCGCATGTCTCTGGATTTAAAGCTAATCCGGATGTGGTCAAGTCAACACCTAATAAGAACAGTTGTCGAGGTAAATGCAACTTTTGATCATGAAGTAACACCGTCTGGGACTCGCACAGCATCTTCGAAAAGTTCAGGTGAGCTATCTTATCCTCTGTCTTTGCTATGTCATTTATGAGAGGAATATATGATGTTGTCCCAAAGTGTGCGTATGTGTGTGTGAGTCGAAATCAGATTTGCAAACAAATATAAACTAGATAACTTTATTATTTCGTCTAACCTTTGTGTCATTACATGTTTACAAGTATATATAAGACACGAAAGGGTGTGACCCAATCTTTGTGTCTATTCGAACAGGTGTGTTCCCAAATGACACAACCCTTCGCAAAGTTCCAGAAATAACTAACTATAAACTACTTTAACTAACTTAATCGACATAGCGGTTATAAGGTTTCTATTGAACACATTTAGTCCTTCATGTTTCCTGGAAAAGTAACATCGAGATTAAACATGGTTCACATTCTCCTCCTTAATCTTGATTGTTGCTTTGTCCTAGGTCTTGAACTCCGAGCATTTGTCACATAGTCACGAACTTGAGTCTTGGTAAAGCTTTCGTTAAGATATCTGCTCTTTGTAGTTCTCCGCTAACGTGTTCCACATTAATATGACCATTCTCTACACATTCACGAATGAAATGATAGCAAATGTCTATATGCTTACTCCTTCTATGAAATACTGGGTTCTTTACGAGTGCTATAGATGATACGTTGTCAACTCTAAGCGTTATCCTCTTTTCTTCCAATCCAGTTAATTCACTAAGTAAACGTTTTAACCATAAGACTTGACATGCTGCTGCAGTAGCCGCCATGAATTCTGATTCACATGATGAGAGCGCCACTGTTGGTTGCTTCTGAGTACACCAAGTAATAGGTGACTCTCCAAAGTAAAATACTATTCCAGTAGTTCCTTTTCCTTGATCGGAGTTGATTCCATAACTACTGTCACTGTAAACTGTAATCTTGCAGCCACCTTTTTTCTTGTATATTATTCCATGTTCCTTTGTTCCTTTGATATATTGGATTACTTGTTTCACTGCTTTCAGGTGATGATCCTTCGGGTCTTGCATAAATCTGCTGAGTAGTCCGACTGAGTAACTAAGATCCGGTCTTGTATGTAGTAAGTATCTGAGACTTCCAATTAAGCTTCGGTAATAAGTTGCGTCAACTGGGTTTCCATCTTCCGCTTTGGCCAACTTAGTGCCGGGATCCAATGGTATCTTCGTATCATTGATGTCCGTCATACTTGTTTCTTTTAGGATCTTGTTAATATATCCTGTTTGCTTGATTGTAATCTCTCCTCCTGTCTGTGTAACTTCTATCCCAAGGTAATATGCTAGCAATCCTAAGTCGCTCATTTCAAATTTATCTTCCATATGGGATTTGAACAAGTCTATTTCCTTCTTTGGAGTGCCCGTGATTATCAAATCATCTACATATACTCCAACTATAAGTGTAGAAGTCTTGCTTCTCTTTGTGTAAACTGCTTGTTCGAGATTACATTTCTTAAAGTCTAGTGACTTCAAGGTTTGGTCAGGCTTCACATTCCAAGCTCTCGGTGCTTGTCTTAAGCCGTACAATGCTTTAGTTAGCTTGTAAACTTTTCCAAAGTTTCCTTGTTGAATGAAACCTTCAGGTTGTGTAACATAGACTTCTTCCTTCAGTTCTCCATGTAAAAATGCTGATTTTACATCTAAGTGGTGTACTTGCCATCCATGATATGCTGATAGTGCTAATATTAAGCGAACTGTCTCTATTCTAGCAACTGGTGCAAACATCTCATCGAAGTCTATTCCTTGTTCTTGTACATAACCTTTTGCTACTAATCTTGATTTATATTTGATATCTTTCCCTGTGCACCTCTCTTGGTTTTGTAAACCCATTTGAGTCCTATTGCCTTCTGATTTGTAGGCAATTTGGTAAGAGCCCATGTTTTATTTTTGTTGATTGAATCCAATTCAATCTCCATGGCCTCAATCTACTTCTCATCTTTTGATGCTTCCTTGTAATTATGGGGTTCTTCTTCTGTGAAGAATAAGCTTGGTACTTCTACTGTATGTGCATTTTCGTAGATTTCTGTTAAATCTTTTAAACCTCGTACTGGTCTATGATCATATCTCTGTTCTGAGCTTCCTAATGAGCTATAAGTAGCTTCTTCTTCATCTTCAAAGTTAGAGTCGTAATTGTATGTTGGTGGTGTGATTGGTGAGTCTGGATCTTGTATTTGATTCGGTATTGGATACATGTTATCATTGTTTTCTATGTTGACTTGTGTAGGATTTTCATTGTCAACTTCGTCTACCACAAAACTAGCCCAAAATGTGTCTTGTGTACTTGTATCCTCTCCACTTTTATCCCAATCCCACGGTTTTGTTTCCATAAACTTTAAGTCCCTACTAACATGCTTCTTCTTTCCTATAGGATCATATAGCCTACATGCTTTTGATCCTTCCTCTACTCCTAAATAAACCATCGGTATGCTTCTGTCGTCCAACTTCTTCAAGTGAGGGATCGTTATCTTAGCATAAGATGTGCATCCGAATATTTTTAGGTTTTCTAGATTCGGTTTTCTGTTGTAGAGTGCTTCATATGGTGTTTTATCTTCCAGTGCTCGTGTAGGTACCCTATTCAGTATATAAATACCCTATTCAATATATAAATGGCGTGTTTGACTGCTTCCACCAAAAAAGTTAAAAGTAACTTCATCGCTTTCATCATACTCCTAGTAGTTGATAACACCGTCCTATTTTTACTTTCAACTACTCCATTCTGTTGTGGTGAGTATGGTGCTGTCAATTGTCTTGCTATTCCGTTCTCCTTACAGTATTTAGTGAATTCATTTGATGTAAATTCACCTCCTCTATCTGTTCTTAGCATTCTTAACTTCAATCTTAACTCCATTTCAATCTTCTGTCTAAATTCCATAAATGTGTTGAATGCCTGATCTTTCGATGTTAGAAAGTAGGCCCACATGAAACATGTACAATCATCTACTAATAAGAAGATGAGTTTCTTTCCAGAATGTGTGGCTGGACTTATGGGACCACAAAGATCTCCATATACTAAGACCAATGGGTTCTTGGATCTGAATTTAGCTTGATTTGGAAATGGTGTTCTACTGTGTTTTCCTAATAAACATGCATCACATATTTGTCCTGCATGATTTATTCTAGGTATTCCTTCCCCTAGACCCTTTCTTGTCATCTTGTTGATGTCGTCAAAGTTCAGATGACCTAATCTAGTGTGCCATAACCATGCTTGGTTATCTACATTCGCTAAGAGACAAACAGGTGCTTTTATCTGTAGTCTAATACTGTAAAGTCGATTCTTTGATCTTTCTACATTCATCAACAACTTCTTATTCTTATCATACAAAGTCAATTTGTTTCCATCCATGATGATCTTACAACCTATCTCCGTAAGTTGTCCTAGACTAAGTATGTTGCTCTTGAGGTTTGGAATATAGTAAACATCTGAAACTAGCTTTTGTTCCTTGTTTCTACATCCTAGTAATATATAACCCCTACCCTTTATCTCTACGTATGATCCATCTCCAAAACGAACGCGTCCAGTGATGCTTTCGTCTATATCCTTTGAATGACTCTTAGTTCCCGTCATATGGTTACTTGCACCATTATCTAAATACCATATGCTAGCATATGTTGTAGCATACTTTCCGGGTTGTATTTTTCCTTCATTCATCAAAACTTCTTTGTGTTCAGTTTCGTGTGTAGTCATTAGTAGTGATGGTTCATCGTCTTCTAAGATAAGGTTTGATTGTTCCTGAGTTGTTGGTGGGTTTCTACAGTCTCACTTAAAATGTCCATGTTTCCCGCAGTTGAAACATTTCCCCTTCTTTTTATTCCACTCACCTTTATTCTTATTTGACTTGTCATTGTGAGTTGAATTTTCTCCATTCGAGTTATCTCTGTTTCCTCTATTTTGCCAATTTCCTCGTGAGTAGTTTGATCTACCCCTATATTTGTTAAATCGTTTCTTATTTCTAGAGTGTTCGCCTTGTGCGAATAATAAGTTGTCCTGGCTTTCTACTTGTCCTCCCATTCGGAGTTTTATCCTTTCCTTGAATGCCTTAAATTTTCCAGTGATCTCATCTAAGGTAATATCATTTAGATCACTTGTCTGTTCTATGGATGCTACTATCTGAATGAACCTATCTGGTGTGGAGTCTAATAGTTTTCGTACTAAAAGTGATTCATCCATGGTTTTTCCTAATTATTTAGCCTTCATGGCGTAACCATTTAGTTTGTTCGTAAATGCATCCACCGTTTCATCTTCCTTCATTTGAAGATTATGAAATCCAATCATCAGTGATTGTAATTGTGCTTGTTGCACCTTTTCTTCTCCAACGTGTCTTCTTTTTAACGATTCCCATAATTCTTTTGCCGTCTTACAATTTGCTATTTGTAAGATCACATCCTCGGTCAACACTTGATATAGGAGGGCAGTTGTTGCCTTATCCTTCTTATCATCTACTTGTGTTTTTTCCTTAGGTTCTATTGTTTCCCATAAACCATGTGCTTCTAGTATAACCTTACTTTGTATTGCCCAAACCGTGTAGTTTGTGGTTTCCAACTTAGGGCATTGGTATTGTGCAATAGGTGTTACGGGTTTCACTACAGTGTTAGTGTTATTCGCATCGTCACCGGGCATCTTGAATGTGTTTACAATCTTCACTTTCTAATTCATATGGGAATTCTAACCAGTATGGTATATCCTACTATTACTACGGGAACATAAAATAGTTATCCGGGAATCCTAATAGTACGGGATCAATATATAGTTCTCGGGATTTCCTAATAGTATGAAAAATAAATATCTATACTATCTAATGTAGATAGAAATCCAAAAATGAACTTGTGACCTCGTTGTTGTGTCAAAACACAACCGTGTTCCCACTTGTGTGTCGGTACTTGAGTTATACCAACCATGTCCTTTTCCTTTCCACGTTACTTCTCCAAATCAATTCGGTTGTATATTGTTGTTGTCGAATACCAACCAAACGTTTTTCCTTCTAATACCACACTTCACGTTGTTCCTTTCTTGTCGACTTGGTTTCCAATTCGCGTGCCCTAGACCTTCCTTTCTTCTTTTATGTCTCGGCTTCTATCTCCATAAACACCCAACGTGTTGTTTTGGCCACAATCAAACTTAATGTTTGTTGTTGTTTCGTTCCAAGTCCTTCACCAATACCTCTCGGTATTCCTTTACCAAAGCAAAACAGTTTGCTTTCCCCTTTTTTCTTAATACCCCTCAGTATTCAATTCCACGACTAAACAAAATAGAGTTTTGTTTGTCGTTGATGAGTGTGTAAATACTCATCATTTTTGTATCATCTAAACTGCCAAAACATCCAAAAACACCCAAATAAGCATCAAAATACTGAAAATATCCCAGGGTTGTGTTTTATATGTTTTAGATACAAAATGTTTGAAAACAAATGAAAAACGAACAAAGTTTGCACAATTGGCAGTTTCAGTCCCTCAACTTTCATAACTTGTCAAATCTAGTCCCTGAGCATTTATTTTGAAAGAAAAGTCAACCAAAGTCCTTAGAAAATCACAAGTTGTCATAATTAGTCCTTTGATGAAAAGTTTCAAAAGTTTACAAGTTTAGTCCCTGAACTTTGCAAAGTTGTCAAAAATAGCCCCTGGGATTATAATCTTTTGGAAAATAACAATTATGGTTCTTGTATTATGAAACTTTGGCAAAAATGATCCTTTGGTGAAAAGATTGGAGAAATTACAAGTTTGGTCCCTCAAGTTTCAAAGTTGGCAGATTTGGTCCCTGGAAGTTCAAAATTGGAAAAATACATCAAAGGGCCCTAGGAAATTACAAGTTGGCAAGAATGATCCTTATTATAACTTTGGAATGTTGTCACATCATGTCCCTCAAAAATCCAGATTTTACAACTTTGGTCCTTGTGCTTTAAAACCTATAAAACCAAACGGATCCTTACTACTTCATAAACCCAAAAACATCCAAATCCAATAAACAACCAGTCCACCCAATCCTTTGGGCCCAACCATTTCCCAGCCCAACACCCTTAGCCCCTTTACACCGTTTATAACTCCCTCCCTAGTTAAATAGTCAAACCCATCCCCCACCCCTCCAAAACCACTGCAAATACCACCCTAGTATTCACTCCTCACCATCACCACTTGCCAGTCAAATCCACCGCCCAAACCCACCACCTCTGCTCACCATCACATCCCACCACCCCCTCTTGTTATAAAATAGTGCAATTGGTAGTTTACCATTTTGGCGCCAAAAACACGTGGAAGGCTAGGATTGAATTTGAGGCATCCAAGGGCTAAGGATTGAAGTGGGAAATGCTTAGAGATCATCACAAACCCTAGAAGACCCCTATTTAAGGAAGAAGATGGAGCATTCAAGAGAGTGTAGTCACTTAGATAAATTTTTATGTCGAATTAGTGTAATTTCAAATTCTAGTTGTTAGTTTTAATCAAAGAAGCTTGTAATCTGTTTCAAAGTTGTAATTTGATCTTTTGTTAATCAAAAATCCATTGTTATCAGTTCAAATTCAGTTTCATAATTTCAAATTGCAAATTTCCTTTTTAGTTCTAATGGTGTTTTAAGCTTAATGTTACTGTACCATAAGCTCACTTAGGTTAGTATTAATCATAAGAAAACATAAAAAAGAAAAAAATTCAGTAACAAACAATCACAGGGTACCTATGCATTTGACTGTGGAAAGCTTTGGAAGTTGCCTACAATGGAGGGGCAAGATGGACTTTACCAGCTTATTCTCTGAATAAGCTGGAGCTTGTTGAGCATAAAGATACTCTAGTAAAGCTAGAGTTAAGGTTTTCTACTTTCAAGTTTTAAAAATTCCAAGTTTTAGTGTAATTTTCCATTTTACTGTATTAGTGCTTATCATTGCTTATCTCTGTGCTTATTTGGTGTTTGTTAGTAATATTATTGCTTAAAATCTTAGGGTTGTTCAGTGGTTTTCATTATTGCTCAAAATCTCATTTTCACTGTCATAGTAGAATCATTGATCACCTTGGGTATTTGTGAGTTAAACTGTGTTTCTGTGCTTGTTTTGATTCATTAAACCTTCATCTTCTCTCCCGAGTGCATCGAAGCTTTTCAAACTCTTAAGAAAAAGCTCACAGAAGCACCCATCTTAGTTGCCCCCGATTGGGACTTGGCTTTTGAACTCATGTGCGATGCAAGTGATTTTGCTATAGGCGCGGTCTTGGGGCAACAAAAAACAAAACATTTACAGCCTATACACTATGCAAGCAAAACTATGAACGAGGCTCAGAATCATTACACCACAACGGAAAAAGAATTATTAGCCGTGGTGTATGCTTTTGAAAAATTCCGGCCTTACTTAATCCTGACTAAATGCATAGTGTATACGGATCACTCGGCCCTGAAATATCTCTTTGCCAAACAAGATGCAAAGCCGAGATTACTCCGATGGGTTCTCCTCCTGCAAGAATTTGATATCATTATCCGTGATAAAAAAGGAGCTGAGAACCTAGCAGCTGATCATCTATCACGATTAGAAAACCCTCACCAGGATGTGTTCGAGAAAAAGGAAATAAATGAAACATTTCCTCTCGAAACACTCAATGCGGTTTCTTTTCGTGGTGACTCTACTACCCCATGGTTTGCAGACTTTGCAAATTACCATGCGGGTAACTTTGTTGTGAAGGGGATGACGTCCCAACAGAAAAACAAATTCTTTAAAGACGTCAAACATTACTTCTGGGACGACCCCTTCTTGTTCAAAATCTGTGCCGATCAAGTCATCAGGCGGTGTGTCCATGGCCAAGAAGCCATGGATATTCTCAAAGCTTGTCATGATGGACCCACGGGGGGACATCATAATCCAAACTACACCGCCAAGAAGGTGTTTGATTCTGGTTTCTACTGGCCCACGATCTATAAAGATGCCCAGGATTTTGTCAAAGCTTGTGACGCTTGCCAGCGTCACGGGAATATTTCAAAGACTAATGAGATGCCTCAAAACGCCATCCAAGTCTGTGAAATCTTTGACGTATGGGGCATTGACTTTATGGGGCCATTTCCATCATCTCGAGGAAACAAATACATACTCATGGCTGTTGACTACTTGTCAAAATGAGTTGAGGTGAAAGCTTTACCCACCAATGATGCCAGAGTTGTTGTAAAATTTTTGAAATCTCTTTTTGCTAGGTTCGGAACTCCACGAGCCATTATTAGTGATCGTGGTACACATTTCAGCAATGACAAATTTGATAAAGTCATGCAAAAATACGGTGTAACTCACCGTCTTTCCACTGCGTATCACCCCCAAACAAGTGGGCAAGTGGAAGTTTCGAACCGCGGTATTAAAAGGATTCTGGAGCGGACAGTAGGAGAAAACCGTGCATCTTGGTCGGATAAACTAGATGATGCACTCTGGGCCTTCCGTACAGCTTACAAAACACCCATCGGATGTACTCCGTACAAGCTTGTATATGGAAAGGCGTGTCATCTACCGATTGAGCTTGAGCACAAAGCCTACTGGCCTTGAAACATGCTAACTTCGATCTCCAGACAGCGGGTGATCACCGTAAAGTTCAGCTGAATGAATTAAATGAACTTCGTGATCAGGCATACGAGAACTCTTTGATCTATAAAGAAAAGACAAAGAAGATCCATGACTCAAAGATAAAAAACCGCGTTTTCAACGTTGGTGATCGAGTCCTTCTTTTCAATTCTCGGTTAAAGATCTTCTCGGGAAAACTCAAAACCCGCTGGACTGGACCATTCACCGTTGCAAAAGTTTATCCATATGGTACCATTGAGTTATCTCAACCCGACGGTCCAAATTTCAAAGTGAATGGCCATCGGCTAAAGCACTACTTTGGAGAGGACATACCACCCATGGTTGTCCCGGATCTCCAAACTTTCCCCATGAACCAATGAATGCGGGGATCGAGTCAAGCTAGTGACTCGGTGATCAAAAACTAGCATGCCACGGGTATTCACCCGTGTTTCTGACTTCTTTCTACTTTCTACCAAATTAGTGTGGGGGAGATGGCCCCTGCATGTACATATCTTTCAAAAAAAAAAAAAATAAATCATCATTCATCATCACTTTAAAAGAAGTGATAGCTTCTATTTAAGAAGCTTTATTCTTGATGGTTCCCACACTTGCCTCAATCTAAACGTTTTTACATCTCAAAGTATCGGCATAAGGGCCGGGACTTTGAATATTGAGGACAATATTCAATTCTAGTGTGGGGGGGAAATTCTGGCGAATTTGATCACGTTTTTTCCATCTAAATGCCTCAATTCCCCCATTTTGGCCAAAATTTTTTTCTAGTGTGAGTGCTTTGCACTAACACGACAAATGGTTATCAGTCCACCATGTCTCATCCACAAAAGGTCTGGCTAATCCGAGAGCAAACGGCTCCCGGTAAAGATATCTCAAATCCGTTTACGGCTTGCAATTTGCCAAAAATTGCATGGTATTCAGCTCACCATATCTTTGAATCGTGAAGAGTTGGCTAGTCCAGAAGCAAACGGCTTTTGGTAAAGACAAATCAAATCCGTTTACAGCTGATGGTTTGCTCAAAATCATATGGTTATCAGTGTACCATAGTTCTTACTTGAACTGAAACATTTGGCTACTCCAGAAGTAATGGCTTTTGGTAAAGAGACATCAAATCCATTAAGTTTTCATAAAATATTGCTAGGGACTAGCAATATTTTAGTGTGGGGGATTGATGAGTGTGTAAATACTCATCATTTTTGTATCATCTAAACTGCCAAAACATCCAAAAACACCCAAATATGCATCAAAATACTGAAAATATCCCAGGGTTGTGTTTTATATGTTTTAGATGCAAAATGTTTAAAAACAAATGAAAAACAAACAAAGTTTGCACAATTGGCAGTTTCAGTCCCTCAACTTTCATAACTTGTCAAATCTAGTCCCTGAGCATTTATTTTGAAAGAAAAGTCAACCAAAGTCCTTAGAAAATCACAAGTTGTCATAATTAGTCCTTTAATGAAAAGTTTCAAAAGTTTACAAGTTTAGTCCCTGAACTTTGCAAAGTTGTCAAAAATAGCCCCTGGGATTAAAATCTTTTGGAAAATAACAATTATGGTTCTTGTATTATGAAACTTTGGCAAAAATGATCCTTTGGTGAAAAGATTGGAGAAATTACAAGTTTGGTCCCTCAAGTTTCAAAGTTGGCAGATTTGGTCCCTAGAAGTTCAAAATTGGAAAAATAAATCAAAGGACCCTGGGAAATTACAAGTTGGCAAGAATGATCCTTATTATAACTTTGGAATGTTGTCACATCAGGTCCCTCAAAAATCCAGATTTTACAACTTTGGTCCTTGGGCTTTAAAATCTATAAAACCAAACGGTTCCTTACTACTTCATAAACCCAAAAACATCCAAATCCAATAAAAAACCAGTCCACCCAATCCTTTGGGCCCAACCATTTCCCAGCCCAACACCCTTATCCCCTTTACCCCGTTTATAACTCCCTCCCTAGTTAAATAGTCAAACCTATCCCCCACCCCTCCAAAACCACTGCAAATACCACCCTGGTATTCACTCCCCACCATCACCACTTGCCAGTCAAATCCACCGCCCAAACCCACCACCTTTGCTCACCATCACATCCCATCACCCCCCTCTTGTTATAAAATAGTGCAATTGGCAGTTTACCATTTTGGCGCCAAAAACACGTGGAAGGCTAGGATTGAATTTGAGGCATCCAAGGGCTAAGGATTGAAGTGGGAAATGCTCAGAGATCATCACAAACCCTAGAAGACCCCTATTTAAGGAAGAAGATGGAGCATTCAAGAGAGTGTAGTCACTTAGATAAATTTTTATGTCGAATTAGTGTAATTTCAAATTCTAGTTGTTAGTTTTAATCAAAGAAGCTTGTAATTTGTTTCAAAGTTGTAATTTAATCTTTTGTTAATCAAAAATCCATTGTTATCCGTTCAAATTCAGTTTCATAATTTCAAATTGCAAATTTCCTTTTTAGTTCTAATGGTGTTAAGCTTAATGTTACTGTACCATAAGCTTACTTAGGTTAGTATTAATCATAAGAAAACATAAAAAAGTAAAAAATTCAGTAACAAACAATCACAGGGTACCTATGCATTTGACTGTGGAAAGCTTTGGAAGTTGCCTACAATGGAGGGGCAAGATGGACTTTACCAGCTTATTCTCTGAATAAGCTGGAGCTTGTTGAGCATAAAGATACTCTAGTAAAGCTAGAGTTAAGGTTTTCTACTTTCAAGTTTTAAAAATTCCAAGTTTTAGTCTAATTTTCCATTTTACTGTATTAGTGCTTATCATTGCTTATCTCTGTGCTTATTTGGTGTTTGTTAGTAATATTATTGCTTAAAATCTTAGGGTTGTTCAGTGGTTTTCATTATTGCTCAAAATCTCATTTTCACTGTCATAGTAGAATCATTGATCACCTTGGGTATTTGCGAGTTAAACTGTGTTTCTGTGCTTGTTTTGATTCATTAAACCTTCATAAGTTGTTATGGAGCAGTTTCATAATCTAAATCAATCATTTGTTTTGAAAATCAAAAACTAGTTCAGTAAAGAGGTTGTTTGGATTTGCTGTCATATCTGTGATCCTTTGTGTTATTGTTGTGGCTCTATGTTGTTTCATGCTTCTCAGGTGTAACTTAGAACATTTGAACCATAAAAACCAGTGCTTGTTTTGTCAAAATTCAAAACTTCTTTTAATCTTATCTAATTAGTAATCTGTCAAAGTTTTTGAGTCCAAAATCATCAAATCAGTTCATAAGTTGTTAGGGTTGCTTAATTTCATGTTCTTATAGCATAATATAACATATTCAGTGAGTAAATCAAGATCAAAACTCATAAAAGTCAAACTCTTAGTGTTTTCTCAAAAGTCAAAATTGCATTCTCAGTAAAATGGTTAGTTTTTCTTTTTGATCTATAGGATTCAATACAGATTGGAAATCCAAACCAATTGTTGTTTTGAAAAATTTTGTTGCTTGTTTAACTTTTTCAAAAAGAAAATCTCAGTTTGGAAACCATTTGCTTATAAATAAGCACTCTTAAAGTTGACTAGTTGGTCTGTAACCTCCCATGTGTCACAGTTTTTCACCCAAGTTCATAAGCTTCCATAGAGCTTATTAGTGGGCCCCAGTGCATGATTCTTGGCTTTTTGGAAAGCCAAGCAACCCATCTTGATAGTTCAGTGCTTATTTTTCATTCCCAAGCTTATTTGATAGGGCTGCTAGTAGCTTCTTGTTTGTCCCATTTTGAAAGTGTATACTGAGTGGTCAGTATACACTGAGCTTTTGGCCATATTTCATAAGCTCACACAGAGCTTATTTGTAGGAGTTAAGCTTTGAATTTTAGCATATTTGAAAGCTTTCCAGGTGAACTTGTAAATCCAAGTTTCATTTTGGATCTCTGAGCTTATTTATGGGCCCCACTAGGCTTACAAGATAGCTATTTGGTCTGTGTGGTTCTGTGGCATTTTGGAATTGCTTATTTGTGATTATTGGCTTATCCAGTGTAATATTCTTGTTGATTTAGCTTAATTTCAATTCACTTAAGTTGTTTGCATCATAATTTGTAGCTTGTATGCACTGTGTAGCTTTTAAATAGCTTTTGCATTATTAAAAATCCAAAATACCATCTGTTAAGCTATTAAGGGGTGCAAAGTACTTATTTTTTAAGTTACAAAAAGTTTGTCTTTGTTAAAGTTGCTTATTTTCATTGTTAGAACATCTGTCAAAAAGAAAATCTAAAAAATAATCACTTTTAATAAAGTGATAGCTTCTATTTAAGCCATTTGGCTTATTGCTCAGCTTTTTCAAAAAGCAATTTTCATTTTTATAATTTTCATAAGTTCCCTGTCACTTGTAGTATTTCTAATAATTTTCTTAGATTTTTATCTTTTCATTTAGTATTTATAATAATTAAAAATAGTTAAATTAGTTTAATTGAAAAACCAAAAAGAAAATCACTTACTGTTTATTTTTAATCACTAGTATCTTTATAATTTTTCTAGTTCTTATTAATTATAAAGTATTTTTAGAAATTAATTTCAGAGTTTTTACTGTTCATTTACTATTATTCTCATTTAAATTAGTTTAATTAGTTTAAATAGTTTAACTAGTAATTAATTAGTATTAAATCCACAAAAAGACAAAAATATTTATTTTCAATTTTTATATTTCTTTTAAGTCATTTTAGATTTTTAGAAATTAATTTTGCAATTTTATAATTTAAATTTGTAGTATAACTCTTTTTAGATTACTTTAAATAGAATTTTTATTAACTTTTTAAATAGTTTTATTAAATAATTAATATTTAAATAATAAAATAATCAAAAAATAATTTTCTTTTGAATTTAATTTTCTTTTCATTTCAAGTTTGTAAAAGTTTCAATTTCACCCCATGTAGTTTATTTTTGCATATTTCCACTTTTCCAGTACGCATTTAGGTTTTAGGATTATTTGCATTTCTATATTTGTTAATACTGTTTTATTATCATTCCAAGCAATCATTAATGTAAAATCAAATCAAAATCATTATCTGGTTACTTTCCTCAAATCACTCATTCCAGAACGTTTTCCCAAAACACAATTTCAATCTCGCTGGAACATAACGACCCGGGGATACACTGTGCTTACACCGGATCATAAATTGATCTCTCCTCTCTCAGATTTGACTTGTTGACCACACCTGGTTAACTGGTTAGTTTGGGAGGAGTCAGTCGTTCGTGCTATTGCTTGTCTCCTTATCTACGTTGTACCACAATACCCTTTTGCTTCCTTCTAAATCCACACTGTGTTCTTCAACAAACCTCCAATACCCGTCGGTATTCTTCTATAACGAGTGATAAGCCCGTCCTTTTTTGTTATTTTTTGTTGTTCTTGTATTGCTAAACGTTCCAAACAATCCTTGATTGTTGTCTTCTCGGTATACCCTATCAACTACTACAAGCAACGCCTTTCCATCTTGTGTATCTCGTTATATACACAAGGTTTCTTTTGACGTCTTTGTTCTTCTTCTTGTTGCGTTTTGAAAACCAACAAGTTCCTTTTCTTTTCTTCTTTGTTGTCGTGTGCAAGACACCAACAAGAATCCTAACAATTGTTTTCCTTTCCTTTGAGTTTTGTTGTCGCGTATAAGGATCACAACAAAATAGGCCACCACTTCGTTTGGTGTCCTTCCGTTTGCAAATTCGACACAAGATAAGTTGTATATGACTTTCTTGCATCCCTAAGTTATCTAGGCAACGTCTCCTTCTTCTGAGTGTTGCGTACTTCTTTTCTGAAACCCAAAGTTTCAGCGTATGTTCTTGGTTTCTGGTTTTCTTTGTCTCGTTCAAGGTTTCTGGATTTTGTTTGATGGTGTAACGAGTAAGATGTAACAAGGCTCTTGATGCCAAATGTTGTCCCAAAGTGTGCGTATGTGTGTGTGAGTCAAAATCAGATTTGCAAACAAATATAAACTAGATAATTTTATTATTTCATCTAACCTTTGTATCATTACATGTTTACAAGTATATATAAGACACGAAAGGGTGTGACCCAATCTCTGTGTCTGTTCGAACAGGTGTGTTCCCAAACGACACAACCCTTCGCAAAGTTCCAGAAATAACTAACTATAAACTACTTTAACTAACTTAACCGACATAGCGGTTATAAGGTTTCTATTGAACACATTTAGTCCTTCAGGTTTCCTGGAAAAGTAACATCGAGATTAAACTTGGTTCACATATGATTCTTGCAAGTATTCGGTTCGAGCTCTTACTAAAACATATAATCCCATGACATACTTACTGGTATATGTTTTATGATTGAGTCCGTGTTCTTGTGTCTGTCAATGCGGTATCACTCACTGTTCACAGGCTTATTGCCAACAATTCTATTCTTCAAAATATGTTTCATGATGTTTGTAAGGTTGTGTGATTGTGTAAAAATCAATAGAACAGTGAACGGGTAAAAAGTGTAAACTAACTTGACTTTATTGAATAAAAGGTTGTGATGATTTTCACAGATCAAAAATCATCTATTTATACTTAACTAATCGTTGCAATGCTTTCACCAAACGTTGTGTTGTTTGAGAAAACGGTTTCTAACTAACTACTATAACTGCCAAACATTGGGCATGTTTGGGTTAACCATTTTGACCCATGTTGCAGATACAATTCGACCCAATTACATTAACATAGACTAAATACAGAATTAACTAAATATTGTCTTAAACATAAAACATTAAACTTTGATCTAAAATCATTAGTAGGCTAACAATTTCCCCCCTAATATTTTAGCATCAAATTTCTTCATGATCTGCTTGTTGTGGACTTCAAGTAATGACATCAAAGTCATTACTTCCTTGACTGCTGTGTTGTTCTCCATCTTCTTCTTCTAGCCTGACACCAAAATGGTCTTGACTTGTCTCTAATGCTCTATCCTTCACTCTCTTGTCCTTCTGGTCTGGTAGGTCCATGGCCAAGCCATCTTTGCTTGCTTCTCCCACCTTCAATGACTTTTCAACCCAAGGCACTTGGGCAGTTTCATGATAGATCACAACTAGATCAACAAATTTTTTGTAGCAGTTCATTACTGCTTCACCATCTTTGATATCCAAGCCTTGCAATTGTGCTATTGTTCCCCATTTGTCACCAATGGTGACTGAGAAATAGCCACCCAAAATTTCCACAACTTTCAACAAGCATAACAGATTCACTTCCACATCTTTAACAATGGGTGGTATTGCCTCAAGTGTATCATAATTTAAATGCACAAGGTAAAACCACTTCATCATATCTACAAACCTTTTATTGAACACTTCCCAATTCTTGTATAGTATGTTGTCTTTCTTTAACAAATTCATAAAAGAAAGAAATCTAGAAAAAGAATTGACCTTGAGTGCATACAGTGTTCCATTATGGCTGAGATATTCATCATCAATGTAGTCTTGAGTGACATCTTTGTTCCAGTCCAATTCCTCCAATCCTTTAACTAATGAACATGCATCTCCAGGGTCAATTGATTCAAAATATTTTTGCAAATATTGATTATGTTCATTCACAACCTCCTTTGGCCCAATTGTTCTTTCTGTTTCATCTTCAAGTGGTATCTGCAGGCTTGTTTCTTCATCATAGTACATGTGATAAATACTACATCTAGTATCTTTAATCTTCACAGAGAAACCTTGTTTTCTAAGCAATTCTAGACTGAGTATATTGAGTGAGACCTCAGGTGTATACTGCACATGTCTCACTACCAAATCACCATATTCTGTCTTAATGGCTGCACTACCAATTCCATAAGAGAATATAAACTTTCTCTCATACTCTTCCTTCCCTATCATCTTAAACTTATAATTGACATCATTGAACAGTATTCTCCTAGGACACATATGGTAATTGTAATTTTTGCTTACATACCAGATGCTATTCCAATCTTCCTTGTCTGTCCCTTCCACCATGTAGTTTCCAAAGATATGCACCTTTTCTGGGTACATTCTTTCTTGATCAATGATTTGATTGGTGATGTCAACTTCTTGTTGTAATTCGATCCCTGCCAATTTCTTCCTACTTTCACATGCCCAATAAGCATGTCCTTTCTCCTTGCATATGTAGCATTTGGATTTCTTTTCATTCTTTGTTGTGGCAATTTTCTTCTTCTGTTCATTTAAGCATTCTGTTTCCTTTGTGGAATTGAATGCCTCATTCTCTAGTACAGTTTGTACAAGCAATTGTTTTCCTTTGGGTGATATGCTCTTCTTCCTCCTTGTGTTCCACTGGTACATTCTTTTAGGGGTTTCTCTCAACAAATAACGGCCACTTTGAAAAACTGTTGATTGCCGAATTGTTGGTGTTTCCCATGGATTAGAGCCAGAGCTCTGATACCAATTGTTCACAGGCTTATTGCCAACAATTCTATTCTTCAAAATATGTTTCATGATGTTTGTAAGGTTGTGTGATTGTGTAAAAATCAATAGAACAGTAAACGGGTACAAAGTGTAAACTAAACTTGACTTTATTGAATAAAAGGTTGTGATGATTTTCACATATCGAAAATCATCTATTTATACTTAACTAATCGTTGCAATGCTTTCACCAAACGTTGTGTTGTTTGAGAAAACGGTTTCTAACTAACTACTATAACTTCGAAACATTGGGCCTGTTTGGGTTAACCAATTTGACCCAAGTTGCAGATACAATTCGACCCAGTTACATTAACATAAACTAAATACAGAATTGACTAAATATTGTCTTAAACATAAAACATTAAACTTTGATCTAAAATCATTAGTATGCTAACACTCACAATAAGCAGTAGACAGAGGGAATTCCAAGCACGTTAAACCAAGCTTAGAAAATAATTAGAAGTCGAGTATAAATAAAAATTAAAATGGTGAGGAAAAGACCAACAGATGGATTATGAGATAAACTACTCAGGCTTGTATCGGGATTGACTCAAAAATTTTGCATTGCTTGATTCTAGTATGAAGCAGATGCGAGTGGTAGCCAATCGCTATTTGCAAGACTTTTAGGTTCCTGACATTAGGTCTTTCCGAGTAGAAACCATGACTTACTCGACTTGTGAAGATTGTCTAGACTTTTTATGCTAAAAAGGGTGTATGTCTGATAAGGTACATATTACCTGTTTGAAACTTAATATCATTTACTAGAAAGATCGACCAAGTAATTACTCCGTATGTTTTTAGAGGAAAACCTAGCGCTTGATACATGGACTTGGGTACATTAATGAGAAGTTTTGTGTCAAGTTGATGTATTCTCTTGAGTTTAACTCATGGACTTGGTTCAGTTTGACTAGATTACACCTCCAGAAACTTCTACAGTAGATTGCTGATGCACACTTTCTGTGATGCATATGGTATAGATCTGTCAAATTCTGAACCTAAACATTTCCGAACCTGAACCCGATAAGGCTTATAGGGTCGGGTCCAATCGGCTTACAAATGCTTATCGGGTTATGATGACCCGAACCCGATAACCTTATATTATTATATTGTTGGAAAACATAATCCATTAATCTTTGTTTTTCAACATCAAGATTGCTACTATTCGACACAGACAAAAAGGGAACAAGATGGGTCGAAAATAAAGCCTGCAAGATTTGTTTTTGGGCCAACAAACCCATTAGATAATAATACGATTATATAGTGTAGGGTTACAACGGTTAGAAGCTTTATAACGATTTGATGAAACGTTGTGTCACTTGTGAAGCATCGATTCATCACTTATAAATAGATAAAATCCTATAAACATTCTGAGTAACCTTTTCTTAATATCAATATCAGTTATAGGGTTCAACCCATCTTCCTGTTTCTTATTTTTAATTCTTGTATGATGTTGGCATGAGTTGTTATGATCATATCGATTCTGGAATCCTCCCCTTATGAACCTGTCAACAGTGGCATCAGAGCCAAGGGATCTAACAACATCAAATCATGTCTTTACAATCATCATTCAAGATCAGAGATGCTTTTTAAAATCGCAGAAGAAAAGAAAGCAACCATGGAAATAATGGATGCAAATAATATATGAAGAAAAGAGAGCAGCCATGGAAATAATGGAGGCCATTTGAAGAGGCCATGTTGGTTTTTCCTTTTGCATCAAACCAACAAAAGCCATAAAGATTTACTCAAGTGCTATTATAGCAGAGAGACGGTGTAGGAAGAAGGCTAAGGGATTTACTTACCTTGAAGTCACAGAAAAGATCATGGAAATCAGTGACGCACCAAATGTTAGAAGACATCAAGATTAAAAGAAAGATTGAGGAAAGCATCAAGGAACAAGAAGATTGAAGAAGAAACAAAGATTAATAGATTAGGGAGGAATATGTTGGAAAACATAATCCATTAATCTTTGTTTTTCAACATCAAGATTGCTACTATTCGACACAGACAAAAAGGGAACAAGATGGGTCGAAAATAAAGCCTGCAAGATTTGTTTTTGGGCCAACAAACCCATTAGATAATAATACGGTTATATAGTGTAGGGTTACAATGGTTAGAAGCTTTATAACGATTTGATGAAACGTTGTGTCACTTGTGAAGCATCGATTCATCACTTATAAATAGATAAAATCCTGTAAACATTCTGAGTAACCTTTTCTTAATATCAATATCAGTTATAGGGTTCAACCCATCTTCCTGTTTCTTATTTTTAATTCTTGTATGATGTTGGCATGAGTTGTTATGATCATATCTGATGTTATCGTTTTAGTATAGTATTTTTCCAAATAATTTCTAAATAAGAAATTATCCGGGTCGTGTCCGTGTGAAGGCTAAATGGAATATCGATTTTCGAATCGTAAAACGTATAGTGAAAAAATGGTAAAAGTGATAACGATGGGAATTACACTAAGGATAATCAAATAAAACACAATCAAGTATAAAAAAAAACAAATTCACGTAATCAATGCACACGTAAGCTAAAAACATAAACACAAATTAACAAACGCGAATTAAACGTTACGTAACAACTAAAAACGTGAAATAAATGCAAATCTAACTCTAGGAATGCAAATGAAATTTTTCTAAGCTAAAAATAATAAAAGAAAATTTTAAGAAAAAGAAAATTAATATTTTTATCTTTTTATTTTTATGAATGAATTAAAAACTCTTTTTGTATTTTTGTTTAATTAAAGTAAATGAAAGTAATTAGAAAATGAAAGATGTAATCTACAAATTTAATTTTTAAAAATCTAACTTAACTAAAAACTAATTTTAAAAATAAAAATGAAAACTATTTTTGTCTTTTTGTGATTTAAATTGAATTAAAAAGTACTTAAGAATAAAGAAAAATGAAAAAGAAATATCAAAACTAATCTAATAATTCTGAAATTTTTATTGAAAATCTAAAATTAAATTCTAAAGCTACTGAGTAAAAGAAGTTTGGAAAAATAAGCTGTTAAGTGCTTATTCAAGCCAATAAGCAGTTAGGAAAAGAGCTTATAAATAAGCTGTTTGACCAAATTTAGTCAAACTTTTCCCAAATGATTACAGGACCTAAGTAAGCTCAGTAATACTCTAATTTGACCAAAAATAAACTCAGAACATGCAATGCTATACAAAAACAGTCCCAAACAAGAGTTATATAAGCCAAATAAGCACACAAAGGTACCAATAAGCTCAAGACAGTGAAAATAGCTCAAACACACTTAATAATACTCAAATGGATCACTGGAATAAAGATCACAAGCAATTAAACACAAATCAATCAACTGACTCAGAAANCAAAACAGATTATGCTAAGAATCACAACACAATGAACAATGTAAACCAACAAGCTTAGACAACTACAACTAGCACTCAGCAACAACAAATCAAACAAAGTAAACAGTTAACTACTCTAGATTATCAGATCTAATAGAGGAGTACTTAGGAAATAAAATATAACGTAGAACTCACTGAACCATATGAAGCCTCACAAATGTGAGGGTATACTCCAATGTAGCCTACCCTTGGATAGGCTAGAACAGCTTCTGAACACCACCAAATAACCACCAAAATTTTACCAATACACCTTCTGAATCAAGCTCATGAACACCCTTTGACTTCAGTTGACTTATTTTTGTGTTTTTGAGAAAATGAAAATAGAAACCAAAATAAATCTCACAAAAGCTATATTAAGCTAATATGAGACTTATGAAACAAATATAAAAAGCTTATTGAAGCTTAAGTAAAATATATATTTTTTTTTTATTTTTTTTCTAGATTTTTTTTTTTATGTTTTTGATTTAGGAAAAACAAATAACTATTAACTAATTTTTGATAACACTAAGTATCAGAAACTAAATGAAACAGTTAAAGAGATTTAAACTAAAATTTAAACAAAATATAAATTCAAAGTAAGATTGAGAAGCTTGAAATATAAAGAAGTAAACTAAACTTTTGATGAGAAGAAAAATGTTACGTTTTTAGGGGTCAGTTTGAGTCCTAATTCGTATGTTTTTGGTTTGGATTTCACCCAAAGTCGTTTCTTTTCTCATTTTAGGTACTTTTGAAGGGAAAATCACAAAAGAAGCATTTTCGGGCGTTTTCGGAGTGAAAAAGTGCGGAAAACAACAAAAACTCAAAAGACCTTAAAGATCACAGAAGGTGACGCCGTCACACTCTACAAGGTGACGCCGTCAGGAACAAGTGAAGTCCAGAAGTGGAAAAAAGACTCGTGACGGGCCAGAGAGTTCGTAGTGCAAATTGGTGACGCCGTCAACCAAGGCCGTCAGATCTGAAACCAGCAATTATGACCACGTAAAGGAAGGCCGTCTGAAAACCCTAATCGCCGAGCTGACGACGTCACTTATTGGGTTGACGCCGTCAGCCCGCAAAATCTATATATATAGAACATTTTTCTTTTATTTGAGAAGAGTTTTAGAGTGGAGAACTTGGGACCAAAACCCTAGTNTAAACTTTCATTGATTAAAAGCTGGATTACACTATTAAAAAGAGATTACAATTTAGAAATGAAAATGACAGAGTAACACTAACATAAAACCTACACAATCTAATGAGGTGAGGAGGAGGGTATTTATAGGCTGCCAAGGATCCTTCTAGCAGTCCCATGTCAGCAATCCAGGTGCATTTGTGTTTGTTTGAGTCAATATCAGCCATTGGATAAACGTGGTCGCCAATCCCATCAATCTAGACCCTTGGATTAGATTACCCAATGATTTGGGCACAGAAACTCACACGGATACGTGACCTGGCACCTTCTGACACGTTGTCAGCTTCTAGAAACGAGTGTGGAATGACTCAATTGTCCTTACTTGCTGTTAATTTTGAGATTGGTAGTGTGAATAGTAAATTAGGGTTCTAAGTTTTCTGGGTAAAGGGGAATTGGGTAAAAAAAAATGGCGCGTTTTATTTTTATATGTTTTTTTGGTTTTTTTGTTGACCGGGGTAAAATAGAGGGTTGACTTGGGTTTATTATAGGGCCGTGGGTTTTTAGGATAGTGGGCTTATGTAAATGGGTTGTAAGGAAATTAGGATTTAAGTTTTATAGGTTTAAGGTTTAAAGGGTACAAAGTGTAAAATCTAAAAATCCAGGGGTTGAAGCTGCCATTTTTTAAACTTGCTTTCCGAGGGCCAATATTGTCAATTCCATGATTCTTGAAGGACTCTTTTGTCATTATCTTCCAAATATCTTCAAAAGGACTATTGTTGACAATTGCTGAAAGATGAAGGACTAATTTTGCCAAATCTTCAAAACTTTATCCAGGGACTAATCTTGACAAGAAATGATTCTCCAAGGTTGATTTTGACTTTTTGCACTTGACTTTGACTTTTTGACTTCCCCGGCTTCGGCTTTTAACACTTTCCATTCTCGTGCTCGTTTTTGTCGGGTTTTTGTGATTTTGAGTCCATATTTGAAATATCCGTACCTGCACGATCACAAACACAAAAACACACTATCTTTGGCATTTATGGTTAGTTTTTGGTCGTTTTGGTCTTATTTTGGTAAGTAAAAGGTGTATGAATAAGCATACACCAATATCGATTCTGGAATCCTCCCCTTATGAACCTGTCAACATATATGGCCGGGTTAGGGTTGTGTTATTTAGCTTATCGGGTTATCCCAATAAGACTCGGAAAACATTATATAATATTTTTAGAAAAAAGTTTAATAGTCCATAAGCATAAGTATTTGCACAAGACGATTGGTTTACATATGCAATAATCCATTATTAGTCGCTACATCTTAGTGTTATTTGCAAGTTGCCTACTGAATTTGTTGTATAGTTCTAGTTCCTGTTGGTACTTATTAATTGTAAACCCATGTTTTTTTTGTGCTCACTAGTAAACTTTTTAGTAGGCTACTGTATATTTATTTGTTCATAAGATAAGTATCTAAGTATTTTCTTGCTGGTAGACTTTTTAGTGGGCAACAGTTTTGTTCCTGATACTTCAGTGATACTGCACTAACAATGTAATAAGCTGTAGAGAAGTAGAAATGAAAATCATGCACAATTGTATCAGCTTAATGTTCATTTTCTTGTTAGTTTGTAAAGATCTAAAACTTACTTAAAGAATTTGTGTCACCAATATTAGTATAAAGATCAAGTATTCTTATGAACTGATAAGTTTGCTCAACCTCGCCCGTCACTAAAATTCATTTATACTTGTCAAAACTAAGTCGGTATGGGCTATGTATGCATTGAAAGTGTTTATGTGATCATGCCATTTCAAGTGGAAATAATTACTTTCTAAGTTTCTAGTATTTGAGTAACCTATCTAAGTCAGCGTAAAATAATTAGTTTTGAACAATTGGGTTTATACAAACTACAACAGAACTGATTATAGATCTTAGAATAATAATATTTAGTTTTCCTTACTTTGATATCTATCACGGAGTACTTATTAAATTAACCAGAATCTATCAAACACTCCTCAGCATCATAAATTAGTTTTACAACATTAATCAGTTAGTAATGTGTATGATTTTCATACTTGTGCTTCATTGTATCAGGGCAGTCTCAGCCACCATGTCATCTTTCAGTTTTTCTTGAAGTCACGGATTCACGTAATACTACAACTGACTAGAGTTGTTTTGTGAGCCATCGGTTGTCGGTTGTGAATCAAAAGACGGATGACAAGTCTGTTACAATGGAATCCCAGAATCGCTACTCAAAATCTGTAAAGGATTGGGGCTGGCGAGAATTTGTGAACCTCACAAGCCTTTCTGACCAGGACTCCGGGTTCCTTGTTCATGATGTTGTTGTATTCTTTGCAGAAGTTTTAATATTGAAAGAGACATCCATAATGCAAGAATTTACGGATCATGAAAGTGAATCTGGTAATATTGGTAGTCATATAGATAAATGAGGCAAAATGAGTTATTTTACTTGGAAGGTGGAGAACTTCTTGTCTTTTAAAACACATAATGGAAACCCATAAAATATTCAGCAAATTCTTTCAAGCTGGTGGATGCGAGCTCCGGCTTGGTGGGTGGTTTTTATCTGATCACCAAACATGTAGTTAAACAAGAAGTTCATTCTCTTGACCATTTGTTTTTCTGTTGCAGGGGTTTATGAATCTTTTGACACAATATGCATATACTTGGAGAGCGATCAATCAGTCGACACTGATCCTGATATGAACTTTTGGGTTAAATACAGGATGGTTGTAATAAATCAAAAGAATCCTTCCAAGACTCTGTGAAAGGAGTCATCTATTTGCACAAAGACCTGGAAAAATTCTGTGCTTCAGTTCATGAAAGTTTCAGATATGCTCGAACCAGATGCATGTTTCCTTGTATGTGACACAGTTGTCTTTGTTTGGGAAATTCTGGATTGCTGCCCATGGTTCGAGTTTTCAGATCTAGAGGTCAGTGTGTTGAGTATTTCTTCCATGTAGATTTATTCCGGTTCTTCATTTTGTTGAACCAAAATGTACATGTTACCTGAAGCATGTTCAGCATCAACAAATCAGCAATGTAGTTAGATCGTAAACTGACTTTAGGATTATGCAGAACTTGATCTTAGGAATTTGCTTTTTATTAGGAATGATATAGATAAACAAGATTCGAATTTATTTATATGATTAATTCTTGTAGCTCGCCTCTTTGTCCTTTACATAATGAACATATATAATGGATGGAATACTTCTTTGCTGTCTTACAATGATTACAATGAGGTTATGGAAAGGTATGTCTTACTTCAAATTGTACTGTTGATTAGAGCAAGTGAACTCTTGAAAACAGTTAAGAACGTCCATCTGTAAGAAAATTACTATGTTAGAAATGTGTTTGGGGTACTAGAAATTAAATAAGTTCTGGTTCATCTTTTCTTTGTTCATGAGTCTAGCATAATTTTTCTTTCAGTAGCATACTTAAGGCTCACATTTGTAGATTGCTGACGTTTTTATTTAATTAATTTACTTATAGGTACATTGGAGTGATGAGTGTCCATTAGAGAACAAAGAGTTGAACGCGATCATTGGTACATGGTTTACGGCGCGATTTATCCTTGATAATTATGTTTAATTATGCTGAAGTCTAGTGCTTTTCTTTATAGTTATTTAATTTGTTGAATTCTAGTGTTTAGGATTTATGTTTAGCTGAATTGAAGAATTGCCTTGATTTACTTAATTTGTTGATTTCGACATTTGTGGTCTATATAAATCACTTTATATATATTTGTTGCATTTATATTTCTTTATTTTGGTGTGTCAAATTGTAGATTATGGAATTTATTGAAAAATTCCATTTTTTTTAAATAAAAGAGATTAACAAAAAGACATGTTTTGAGATAAAAAAAACATATCTTTCTACTCTATATAAAGAGAGGTTGGATGTTTCTATAAAGATAAGTTGTGGGAGAACCGGTTTCGATTTTTTTTTTTGGTAAAGGGCCTCCACCCGGTAAAATAAACCGGTTTCGATTTTCAATAAAACATGTGTGTTTATTTTAATATGGAGACCAATTCGTAGGGAGAAAACTGGTGTCGATGCTCCTAATAGAGATAGGTTGCATAACCGGTTTCAATATTAACCGGTTTCAATATTTTTCGATCATGGAGATACCCCCCTCAGAGAGTGGTCTCAAAACTCTTCACAGGCCATTTTGACTGGTTTATGTGGGATTTTTTGTAGTAGTACTCATAACAAACCATGTGGTGTGTGTTTACTATGTGAAATAGCATGTAAAGTGTAGAGAGAGTCTCAAAGGTGAGAAATGCCTTCTATTTATAAAGAGGCAATCAAGGTTTAAGGATAAACCACGCAAGGATGATCAAACGGCTGTAGGACAAGACACGTGTTGATCATCAGGCGTGTAGACAAGAATACACATGGCAGCTCCTCTTTGGCTTGTACAAGGTCGTGCCCGTCTCCCATATTCTTGTTGGAGTGTCTCCCATTGTTGTATGTTAGATTGTACATCTTGGATGCTAATGGCAATTAGGAGACAGTTATCTCATGCATGTCCGTTACACGGCCTGAGAGGTTTTTCCAGGCTATATGTAACCTGGGAATGTAACTGGGTTTATCAAGTGTTTATAATGGGCCTTGCTAAGTGTTTATAACGGGCTTGAATATGGCGTGTAATTAATGGGCTTCGACCATTAATATTGATAGGCTATCACTAATCTCAACATTAATAATTTTCTTAAAATTCATTCACATACTCCACTATATAAGACATTATAATACAACTTCTTTGTATTATTACGTTATTTCATAGTTGATAGTTCATAATTAATGAATATAAATAATCACAATATCGCAAAACTACTGTTTTATTACAAGCATAACCACACATTTTAGATGTACTTATAAAAGTAGATGCATCTCTTTTTAAAAATTTACCCTCTTACTTGAAATGCATGGTTATAAATTTTGCTCATTCTTCATTTTTTTTCACCGAAAATAGATAAATAGATCCATCTTTCACTATTTTAATTAATTGTGCGGCGTTGTATAATGATTGCATTCATGTTGATGTCATCGTTTGCAAAAAAAAAAAAAAAAAAAAAAAAAAAAAAAAAAAAAAAAAAAGTTAGTTTCAATCCTGATTTAAGCATGTTGTTTATTCCATTTTAAGTTCTAACAGTCGGTTCATATTTTGTTCTTTCCGTTATAAATTGCCAGTATCAACTAGTATTTATTTGAAATGTTTTTATTTCATCAAAATATGAGAAATTAAACCAGCAAGCAAGCAGGGTTTAGGGCTCATGTGACTTGCATTAGACATCATGGAGTGTGTTAACGCTCGATAATTTCAGGGACCAAAAATGTTACAGCTTCCAAAAGTAAAAACGACTTGCAAATATTTTAATACTTATAGGACCAAATGCGTAATTTGATATACCATTCGTCTGCTTTCATTATTTAAGAATAAAAAAGTGCAATTATGTCGACAGTATTATGATCGTTGACATTTCAAGTCTTGTAGTTCACATCTTCTTCATCTTACAACCTGCTGTTTTTCTTTCAATTCGAATCGGAAAAGCTTTTGCTTAACGAAAATCTTTGTAACATACTATCAATGGCTTCTTCTTCTTCTTTAACTTCATCCACCAATAAGAGCTTCAAGTATGATGTATTCATAAGTTTTAGAGGTGAAGACACTCGTAGAAAGTTTGTTAGCCATCTTTATGTGGCTCTTAAACAAAATGGCATTTCAACTTACAGGGATGATACGGAACTCCTAAAAGCAGAGAAGCTCAGCCGTTCACTTTACAAACGCATTGAAGATTCAAGATATATTGTATATAATTGTTTTCTCCAAGAACTATGCATCGTCTTCCTGGTGTTTGGATCAGCTCGTGAAGATAATGAAGTGTAACAAGATGGCCGAGCATTTTGTTTGCCCGGTGTTTTATGATGTTGATCCCACCGAAGTCCGCGACCAAAGTGGGGCTGTTGGAGAAGCCTTTGCAATACATAACAACAAGGAAGAGGCTGGGAAATGGAGAGATGCTCTCAAAGAAGCAAGCGATCTGATTGGGTGGGAGTTTATGAAAACTGCTAATGGGTAAATCTTTCATATCCTATAGCGACAATATTCTTCAATTTTGCTTTTTGTTATATCTAGCTTCAGCCTGTTAGCACATATCCCATATCATATCGTTGAACGATTAGACATGTTATCTTATTTCTTTTTATATGTTTGTGTATTGCAACTCTTACTATAATGGCTCATGTGGGATTTTGAGCAAGCTAATTGAATCTCAATTCTTCAGGGACAAAGCAAAAATCATCCGAATGATTGTTGAAAAATTTTTACTCAAGTTACACTCCGTTGATTACTTTGTTTATAGATTAGTAGGCATGGAGAGCAGGATTGACGGTTTTATGTCACTGTTAGAAAATATTTTGGATGATGTTCGCATGATAGGGATCAAGGGGATGGGAGGTATTGGGAAGACGACTTTGGCAAGAGCTGTTTTTCGTAGATTAGCTTTCCAGTTTGAAGGTGCAAGCTTTGTTGATGATGTTAGGGAAGTTTCGAGAAAATCTGGCTTGAAAAAGTTGCAGAAACAAATCCTTTCTGATGTCTTTAATGATGAAGGCGCAAATGTAAGTAATGTTGGTGAATGGAAAAGCATGATGAAAAGGAGGATGTGTAGTAGGAAGATTCTTCTTGTTCTGGATGACGTGGATCAGATAGAACAGCTTGAGGCATTGGCTGATCAGCCTAACTGGTTTAAAGCAGGAAGTATAATTATCATTACAACAAGAGATGAGCAATTGCTGATACGACACGGAGTGAATATTATCCATGATGTCAAGTTGTTGTCGGATAGCGAAGCGAGTTGTCTCTTTAGCAGGCTCGCATTTAAGAAAGATACTCCTGTTCAAGGGTATGAGAAACACGCACTAGAAGTAGTACATTATGCTGCAGGTCTTCCTTTAACAATCGAAGTTATGGGTTCAACCTTGTCTTATCGAGAAAAGAATATTTGGTCTAGTGAAATAAAATTACTGAAAAAATTTCCCTTACAGCAAATATCGGAAAAACTAGAATTAAGTTATAAAAGTCTGGAGGATGAATACAAGGAAATATTTCTAGATGTTGCATGCTTATTAAAGGGATGCGATAAAGAGAGGGTGGTAAGAATGCTTGAAAGTTGTGGATTTTCTGCTAGAATTGGTTTAAGAGTTCTTGAGGAAAAATCAATGATCATAACTACTAAAACATTTCAAGGAGAATTCATAGACATGCATCGTCAAATTGAAGAAATGGTCAAGCACATTGTACGTCGTGCGCACCCAACGATTAGTAGACATAGCCGTTTGTGGAATCAGAAGGAAATTGAACATATACTCGCTAAAGACCTGGTAAGGATTAAATATACTTGTATTGTGGAAATGTCAAACTCATTTAATTGGTTATAACTAACATTATGGTCACTGTACGTTCTGGATGGCAGGCTACTAAAGCAACAAAAGCTATAGCAGTGGACAGTCTAGTGAATCTCTCTTCTGAAATTGTCACCAAGGGTTTTGGAAGCTTCCAAAATCTTACATCGCTTTGCTTGATATCTGAGATAGATGATGATTGTGTTGTGAAGAACGATAAAATTGGCATGATCTTTCCAAATGCATTGAAATTTCTGAGTTGGGTAGGTTACCCTCATTGGTCTTTGCCCAAAACATTTCAAGCTAAGAATCTTGTTGGGCTTTAAATGCCTTACAGCAGAATCAACCGCCTTTGGGAAGAGGGAGAAGGAAAGGTAAAATAACGGTCAATTGATTTTTTGCATGATTCATTATCGCGTTTACACTTATCAGTTTGTTATTACAACAACATTGATAACTTCATATTTCCTATTATATTGATAGGTATTATACAAGCTCAGATACATTGACCTCAATCATTCAAGATTGAGGAGCCTTGACCTAGGGCTGACTTCGAATCTTGAGCTGTTATATCTTGTAGAATGTCACAATTTTAAAGAACTTCACATGCCCATTGAATGTCCAAAGCTCACATCCCTTGAGCTTAGTTGTTCAAAGTTGAGCACCTTTGACCTTAGGCTCACTCCTAATCTCGAAAAGCTAAGACTTGAACAGTGTCATGATTTGGTAGAACTTCACATGCCCATTGAGTGTCTAAAGCTCGTGTCTGTTAACCTTAGTCATTCCAAGTTGAGGACCCTTGACCTTGGGCTGACTCCCAATCTTGAGATGTTAGATCTTCAAGATTGTTATCATTTGGAAGAACTTCATGTTGGAAAATTTAGTGCACTTGAGGGATTAATTCACACTTGGTAATGGGTTAGGAGGTACGGAGTGTACACCCATTTGGTCACTGAATTCCTTGAATCAATAGTGGTTATGTATAGATTATGCTGATAGCACGAATCTGATTCTGCTGATAGCACGAATCTGATTCTGCTGCCAGTTGACTCTGCTGCTTGTGGATTCTGCTGACAGTGGATTCTGCTGCTAGTGGGAATCTGTTGCTAGACTCTGCTGCTAGTATGATTCTGCTGCTGACTCCACTGCTAGTGATAACTTTACCACTGCTAGTATAAGCTTGTTTCTGCTGATGGTTTATTGTTTTCACGGATAACCACTGTTTCCTACTATTATGGAAAGTATTATGCTATAATTAATGGGCCGTTAATTATACATAATTCCATGGGCTAGGGTTTGAGTATTCTCTATTATAAATTGAGGTCATAACATTCTGCATGAATATGATCAACACAAAAACCCTAAACACTTGAATATGTTTCTGTTCTTGATTTGTGCCTAAAACAAGAACATCACTTGGTCTTATCCCATAGAGATATTCGTGTAACCCGGGCATAGGGTCGAATAGTTTCTATTGGAAAGTGATACCAAGATTTCAAGTGAATATCCAGTACTTCATTGATTATCTTAACCCTAATCTGGGAATACAGAAACACATAATTACCAGCAATCAATAGAAACTATTAGTGATAATCAATGGCTGCTGTTATGAGACATATGGCTGCTAACTTTTCCAAGCTGGAAAAGTTTGAAGGTGTTGATTTCAGAAGATGGCAAAAGAAGATGCAATTCTTGTTGACAAGCATGAATGTGGTGTCTGTTCTCACATCTACTATTCCTGAAGATTATGGGGATGATGCTACCATGGAATAGATGAGAGCAAGAAGCAAGTGGGAGAATGATGACTATGTCTACAGAGGTTTAATCCTCAATGGTATGTCTGTTTCACTCTTTGATATTTATCAGAATGTTGAGTCTTCTAAAGAACTATGGGATTCCTTTGAAGCCAAGTATATGGCTGAGGATGCATCAAGTAAGAAGTTCCTGATAAGTAATTTTAACAATTACAAAATGGTTGATTCTAGACCTGTCATGGAACAATACAATGAACTTCTTAGTATACTTGGTCGATTCACACAACACAAGATGAACATGGATGAGGCTATTTCAGTCTCTTGTATCATTGATAAATTACCTCCTTCTTGGAAAGATTTTAAGCATATGCTTAAGCATAAGAAGGAGGAGTTAATTCTTGTTGAGTTGGGCAGTCACTTGCGCATTGAGGAATCACTCAAAGCACAAGACATTGACAAGCCAAAGAGTAGCAATGCAACTGGTCCATCAGTTGTCAATGTGGTGGAGCATAACAACTCCTCCAGGAACAATGACAACAAGGGCAAGCGTAAACATCATGATAACACCAAAGATGATCTTAACAAGAAATCTAAAGTTACTTGTTGGAAGTGTGGGAAACCTAGACACTTCAGAAAGGATTGCAAGGGTGGTAAAGTTGGAAACAAATCCAATGGATTTGTTGCACAAGTGGTTAGGGAATGGTAACACCAATTCTCTAAAAGGTCAGAATATATTTAATAAGTCTTTTGAGATTTATTATGTTACATATATATATCTGATGTATACTTTGTGCAGGATGATGATGTTGCTTGGTGGGTTGACTCTGGAGCTACAATTCATGTGTGTAAATATAGAAGCTGGTTCAAGACTTATGAGTCAATGAATGATGGTTCTATTCTTCATATGGGAAACGAGTCAACTGCCCTGGTGCATGGAAAAGGATGTGTGGATTTGAAGTTTAGTTCTGGAAAGATTGTTTCTTTGTTTAATGTTTTACATGTTCCTGATATTAGAAAGAATTTGGTTTCTAGTAGTGTTTTGAATAATTGTGGTTATAAACAAGTAATTGAATCTGATAAGTATTTTTGTCTAAACATGGTGTGTTTATTGGTTTTGGCTATTTGTGTAATCAAATGTTCAGGCTTAATATTGTTCATTATAATGTTAATTCTGTTTTTATGTCAACCAATAAATTGAATGATTCAAATTTATGGCATGCTAGACTTGGCCATGTACAATTTAAAAGAATGCAAGATATGTCTAAAGATGGGTTAATTCCTGCAATTGACATGGACACTAAAAGGTGTAAAACTTGTATGATGAACAAAATAACTAAGAAACCTTTTCAAAGTGTAAAACGTGAAACTAAAGTGTTGGAACTAATTCATAGTGATCTATGTGATTTGCATGCTACTCCCTCTTAGGGGAATAAGAAATACTTTGTGACTTTTATTGATGATGCTTCTAGGTTTTGTTATGTTTATTTGTTACATACT
Source organism: Artemisia annua (assembly GCA_014162995.1). Classification (NCBI taxonomy): domain Eukaryota; kingdom Viridiplantae; phylum Streptophyta; class Magnoliopsida; order Asterales; family Asteraceae; genus Artemisia; species Artemisia annua. The sequence continues at coordinate 173,327 of LBNU01028458.1, forward strand.
AAGGATGAAGCATTAGATAAATTTAAAGTATTTAAAACTGAAGTTGAATTGCAACAAGGGTCTCTAATCAAAAGATTTAGGACTGATAGGGGAGGTGAGTACATGGATACTCTGTATTTTCAGTCTGTTGGTATAATCCATGAAGCGACTGCTCCCTATACTCCTCAGCAAAATGGTATTTCTGAAAGGAAAAACAGGGTGCTGAAGGAGATGGTTAATTCCATGTTGTCCTATTCAGGGTTGAGTCAAGGGTTCTGGGGTGAAGCTATGTTAACAGCTTGCTATTTACTAAATAGAGTTCCCAACAAAAGGAACAAGGTTACCCCTTATGAACTCTGGACTAAAAGAAAACCCAACCTGAAATTTCTCAGGGTTTGGGGTTGTAGGGCTGTTGTAAGACTCCTTGATCCAAAGCAGAAAACTTTGGGTGAAAGAGGCATTGAATGCATCTTTGTTGGATATGCTGAGCATTCCAAGGCATATAGGTTCTATGTTATTGAACCTAATGAATCTGTTTCAATTAACTCTATAATTGAATCAAGGGATGCACTCTTTGATGAGAATAGATTTTCTTCAGTCCCTAGACCAAGTCAAAGGATTCGTGGGTTCTATAACTCCTAAAGAACAGCCACTACTACTGAACTACTCTCCATAACATTCGGTCAAACCTAGACTAAATAATCCCATGATCTTTTACCATTTCAAACTACTTTATTTAATTCCTATACTAAGGTACTAAAATACTGAAAATACCAAAATACTTATTCAAGATTAAACCCAACATCTATACTCCTCAGCAAAATGGTATTTCTGAAAGGAAAAACAGGGTGCTGAAGGAGATGGTTAATTCCATGTTGTCCTATTCAGGGTTGAGTCAAGGGTTCTGGGGTGAAGCTATGTTAACAGCTTGCTATTTACTAAATAGAGTTCCCAAACAAAAGGAACAAGGTTACCCCTTATGAACTCTGGACTAAAAGAAAACCCAACCTGAATTTTCTCAGGATTTGGGGTTGTAGGGCTGTTGTAAGACTCCCTGATCCAAAGCAAAAAACTTTGGGTGAAAGAGGCATTGAATGCATCTTTGTTGGATATGCTGAGCATTCCAAGGCATATAGGTTCTATGTTATTGAACCTAATGAATCTGTTTCAATTAACTCTATAATTGAATCAAGAGATGCACTCTTTGATGAGAATAGATTTTCATCAGTCCCTAGACCAAGTCAGAGGATTCCAAATGGAACTGATGATACTGGTGTTTCAGAGATTCCTAATGAGGTTTCTGATAAGGTTGTGGAACAACAACCTGAACCTGAGCTTAGAAGGAGCAACAGGGTTAGGACTCCAAAGTCATTTGGACCTGATTTTCAATTATACTTAATTGAAGGTACAAGGAGTGAGGTCTCTGACCAATACTCCTATTGCTTCATTGTTGAGGATGATCCTAAAACATTTGAAGAAGCAATGAAGTCCTAGGATGTTGCTTTCTGGAAAGAAGCAGTTAATGATGAGATGGACTCCATCATGGGCAATAACACTTATGTGTTGACTGATCTACCACCTGGTTGCAATCCTCTAGGTTGCAAATGGATTTTCAAAAAGAAAATGAAGGTAGATGGAATTGTTGAAAAGTTCAAGGCAAGACTAGTTATTCAGGGCTTTAAACAAAAGTCAGGAATAGACTATTTTGATACGTATGCCCTTGTGGCTCGTATCAGTACCATAAGATTGCTAATTGCTTTGGCATCAATTCACAATCTGATTATTCATCAGATGGATGTCAAGACAGCTTTCTTGAATGGTGATTTAGATGAGGAGGTTTACATGAACCAACCTCAGGGCTTCATCACGCCTGGCAATGAAAACAAGGTGTGTAAACTGATTAAGTCTCTTTATGGACTAAAACAGGCACCTAAGCAATGGCATCAAAAATTTGATGAAGTTGTTTTGTCTAGTGGTTATTCACTTAATCAGGATGACAAATGTGTATATAGCAAATTTGATGAATCTGGTAAAGGAGTCATCATTTGTCTATATGTTGATGACATGTTGATCTTTGGCACTGACCAAAATCAAGTTGATCTTACAAAAGAATTTTTGTCATCAAAGTTCTCCATGAAGGATATGGGGGAGGCAGATATTATCCTTGGTATTAGGATTAAACATGAAAGTAGCAAAATTTCTATCTCTCAGTCTCATTACATTGAGAAGGTGTTGAGGAAATTTAATTACTTTGATTGTACTCTAGTGAGTACTCCTATGGATACAAGTGAGAAGCTAATGCCTAATACTGGCAAAGCTGTATCTCAACTTGAGTATTCTAGGGTAATTGGGTGCTTGATGTATGCCATGACATGTACTAGACCTGATATTGCTTTTGCAGTGGGTAAACTGAGCAGGTATACTAGTAATCCTAGTGCTCATCACTGGAAAGCAATTCAGAGGGTCTTTAAGTATTTGAAAAGAACTATGGATTATAGTCTTTCATATACTGGTTATCCTTCAGTGTTGGAAGGATACACTGATGCAAGTTGGATCAGTAACACTGAAGATAATTCATCTACCAGTGGCTGGGTATTCCTACTTGGTGGAGGTGCAATTTCTTGGGCATCCAAGAAACAAACTTGCATTACCAGTTCAACCATGGAATCTGAATTTGTGGCTTTAGCTGCTGCTGGTAAAGAAGCTGAATGGTTGAGAAACCTGCTTCTTGAGATTCCATTGTGGCCTACACCTATAGCACCTATCTCTATCCGGTGTGATAGTGCTGCTACATTGGCAAAGGCTTATAGCCAGATGTATAATGGGAAGTCTAGACACTTAGGTGTCAGGCATAGCATGATTCGTGAGCTTATCATGAATGGGGTGGTATCTATAGTGTTTGTTAAATCTCAACAAAACTTAGCTGATCACTTGACGAAGGGTTTGGCTAGAGACTTGGTTTTAAAGTCTGGTAAAGGGATGGGTTTAAGTCCACCTTAGTCACTGAATGCAAAGATACCCAACTCCCTTCTAGGGAAACTTGGAAGCTGAGTTCAATGTGGAAAGCTGAACATTTTGTGGACTGAAGCACATGTATCACATACATCCCAAGGTTGTGCTTGTTATCTGCTGGAAAGGAGGATGAAGTCTTCACTTCTTAATGGTTAATTTCTTTGAAAAAGTGCTGAGCAGGAGCATGATTAAAGATGAACCACCTATGTAAATGTTGAAGTTTTGCCGCTTCAGGAAGCTTTGGACTTTTAGCTTTTGCAACATTTATGAATTGGATATGGACACATGGCTTGTATAGTGTCAGGAGTATTTAAATGTTTGAAAACTTGTATGTATTTATCTTCAGGTATTCAAATGGGTTGAAGGGTTCAATTCTTAGAACACCCTGATTCTCGAATATTTGAACGTGTATATACTAAGATGGAAATTCAATCCTCATGACATTTTCATTTATGCATTTGTTTTGTTTTCTGTTTATTTTTCATGCAAAGGAAGTGAACTAAATTTGGGGAGGATTGTTGGAAAATTTAGTGCACTTGAGGGATTAATTCACACTTGGTAATGGGTTAGGAGGTACGGAGTGTACACCCATTTGGTCACTGAATTCCTTGACTCAATAGTGGTTATGTATAGATTCTGCTGATAGCATGAATCTGATTCTGCTGCCAGTTGACTCTGCTGCTTGTGGATTCTGCTGACAGTGGATTATGCTGCTAGTGGGAATCTGCTGCTAGACTCTGCTGCTAGTATGATTCTGCTGCTGACTCCACTGCTAGTGATAACTTTACCACTGCTAGTATAAGCTTGTTTCTGCTGATGGTTTATTGTTTTCACTGATAACCACTGTTTCCTACTATTATGGAAAGTATTATGTTATAATTAATGGGCCGTTAATTATACATAATTCCATGGGCTAGGGTTTGAGTATTCTCTATTATAAATAGAGGTCATAACATTCTACATGAATATGATCAACACAAAAACCCTAAACACTTGAATACGTTTCTGTTCTTGATTTGTGCCTAAAACAAGAACATCACTTGGTCTTATCCCATAGAGATATTCGTGTAACCCGGGCATAGGGTCGAATAGTTTCTATTGGAAAGTGATACCAAGATTTCAAGTGAATATCCGGTACTTCATTGATTATCTTAACCCTAATCTGGGAACACAGAAACACATAATTACCAGCACTTCACATGCCCTTTGGTTGTTTGAAAAGGCTGGTTTTCTTAAACCTAAGTGGTTGTTCAAAAGTTAATTCCTTTTTGTTTATCAAACACCTTGAATCGCTTGAGGTTCTTTGTCTTACCCACTTATATCTCAAGGAGTTCCCAGATGTAATCCCAAGGCACCTTGACAGTAGCCTGCTCGAGTTTCGATTTAGATATAATGATATATACGAATTACCTTCATCAATTGAAAATCTTCAGCAGCTTGTTTATTTAGATCTTCATTCTTGTAGAAAACTTAGAATTCTTCCAGGAAGCATTTGTAGTTTGCGAAACTTAAGAAATCTTAAACTCTATGGTTGTAGTCTAGAGGAATTGCCTGAGGACATTGGCCGATTAGAATGTTTAGAGAAGCTAAATTTGTCGTTTACGAGCATTAAACATCTTCCTGACAGCATCTGTATGTTAAAGAATCTAAAAACTCTCAATCTTTCATCTTGTTGGAATCTTGAGAAGTTGCCTGAGGATATTGGTCGATTAGAATGTTTGCATAACCTGATCCTAAAGGAGTGCACACAGCTAATAGGTGTCCCTGACAACATTTGTATGCTGAAAGAATTGAAGTATCTTAGTTTCTTGGATTGTATTCAACTTCAGAAATTGCCTGAAGGACTTGGAGATCTACAACGTTTGGAAGAGTTGAATATAGAAGGTACACGTATAAGATTTCTTCCTCCGAGCATATCGTTACTGACTGAATTGAAGATCCGTGGACCTCAATCAGGTATTCGGGGTATCAAGTCTACCCTTCAAACCTTATAAGACTCCTCCATTACAATAAGCATATCATATGCACAAACATTCTCTTAAAAAAAGACAGTAGTGAATAACTGGAACGAGTCTGCTTCACAAATCAAAGATTCTGAGAAAGCTTCAAAAGCTGACGGAGAATATTAATTCACAAAACAAAGAACATTGTGATAGACTGATAGGTACTTCATCTATTTTGTTTTGGTTGTTTTATTTGGCTTTTATATATGACATTGATAATTTATTATAGTATATATGTTATTTGCTCCTATTTCAGGGGCAGCTGGCACTTAATGACATCATCAATTTCATAAAAATGTTGAACTGGTTTTCAAGCTCGGAATGGAATTCGGTAGATTGAAAATGACGGTCGTTTAGGTGATCCCAATGGCATTTTTATATTTTATTGCTCTAATTTATATTTTAGGGATTCGTTTCAGCTTATGGCATTAGCCGGTGAACCTAATTGGTTTAAGCTGGAAGTAGATTTATCATTACAACAAGAAACCAACAGGTACTGAAAGCACATGGAGTGATTCCAATTCATGACGTCGAACTATTGTCGGATATTGAAGCAGCATGCCTCTTCCATAGCTATGCATTTGGGAGAGGTATTCAAATTTGTGCACATGAAAAGCTATGTTCTGATTTTGTAAGCTATGCATGTGGTCTTCCCTTAGTGATCAGAGTTTTGGGCTTAGCTCTGTATGGTAAAGAAAAGGTTCAGTGGATAGATCAACTAAAAAGACTAAAAAATACTCCTATGAGGGAACCTCTAGAGAGATTGGAATTAAGCTTTTCTTGTCTCGAATATGATTACAAGGACATATTTCTAGATGTTGCATGCTTCCTGATTGGTAAACGGAAAGACGATGCAATCAGAACACTTGAAAGCTGTGGGTTTAGCGCTATAAGTGGTTTAGATGATCTTGAGCTGAAATCTCTTATAACTGTTTCTGATGACCAGCACTTGGGTATGCATGGCCTTATACAAGACATGGGTAGGTTTATTGTTCGTCGTGGGTACCCTGATGATCCTGTGAAACATACACGACTGTGGGAACGTGAGAAAGTTGAAGAGATATTGGCTAACGGATTGGTAAGAATCAAGTTTATTTTATTCTGGCGAAAACCTGACACATTTTATTGCTTGTAATAGAAGTTTAATGCTCACTATTCTTGAATCGCAGGATAATGTAGAGACAAGCGCTATAGCATTGGATGACCATGGTTCTGACATTTTTGCCAATGGTTTTGGAAACATTAAACGTCTCAGATTCCTTCGCATGGTTTCAAAAAATGATGAGAATACTTATCATATTAACCAAAACTTTCCATATAAGTTACAATATCTGAGCTTGGAATTCTACCCTTATTGGTCTTTACCCTGTGAGCATGTAATCTTGCATGTCACTTCTCGTACAAGACAAACTCCAAGGACCAAACGTGTTCATAGTAAACTTAATAACCGTTTGGCGGTTAATTTAGTTAGGTAGTTATTTTCTATAAAAAGTCAAAGGGTCACAACCTTTTGGGATATACCCGTTCGACCCAGAAGACATAACGAAGGGACATGATGTTTGGTTTGTACCTGTTCGATTGAAACAAGAACCAACACAACCCTTTCTAGTGAAACGATGCGATGGTTCGTTGGTAACCATACGCTTAGTATTTATAGAACGAAACCTGTATTTGTACAATGGTTAGAAAGATTAATATCAAGTTATCTAGTTTGTTTTACATATTGCAATTTCATATTTCGATCTCTCTTACACTTTGGGACCAACATTTGGTATCAGAGCCACTTACATATCTCGTTACAATCCAGAAACTTTCAGAAACTTTCGCTACATATTCCTGCAAACCAAAACCCTAACGACACCTTTTGTTTTTTCAGAAACCAAAGGAAATTTTCGTTAACATTCAGAAACTACAGGAACTTTCGCTACACATATTTTTCTGAAACCACAAAATCTTAACGAGACCCATTCAAAACCAAAGAAGAAAACACGACACTGAAACTTATTTCAGGAACCAAAACGCATCGTTCATTCATTTAGGACGCTGCCTAGATAACTTAGACACAAGGAAAGTAGTGCACGACCGTACTTGTGTAGAAATTGCATTCGTAGAGGCACCAAACGAAGTGGTGACTCGTATTTGTTTGTGTTGGCTTGGTTTTGAACGCGACAACTTTGTACAAAATATCTTTGTTACATTTTTGTTGGCCTTCAAGTATCATACAACAAAGCAATCTAAACCTCTTTGTCGCAGACAAAGGTGAAAAGAAAGAAAAGAAAACGTACGTTTGATAAAGAAGAAAAGAAATCGTTGGCTTGGAGAAAGAAGGTATACCGAATAAAGGAAACAATCGAGGATTGTTTTGGGAGTAACATATACAATATTAGACACGGTGTGGAACAAGAAGAAGGAAATATTGTAGATTGTTGTACAAGCAACGAAGGGCAAACAAGGACATCACTTGTTGGCAATACAAAGACAAGCAACGCTTGGTCTTTTGGAACAAAAATTACCGCGGGTAATTGTTGTTGGTTGTGTTTACCGAGACACAAAAGGAGAAAGGAAAGAAACAACGTGGTACAAACTTGTGGAACATTGAAGGAAATACGCGTGTGACAATCATACAAGGTCACAAATCAAATCTCAAACTTTTGGATTTCAATTCATAATTTATAGTATAGATTCATAGTTTATACTATTAGAAGTCCATAGTATTTATTAGGATTTCCTAGAACTATTACTTGTTCCCGTAGTGTTAAGTAATATAACACAAGTTAGAATCCCTACACATACAAGAAAGTGAAAATTATACACTTCCAAGATGCCTGGTTATAATGAAGGAACCAGTAACAACGTAGTGAAACCCATAACACCCTTTGCACAATATCAATGCCCCAAACTTAAAACCACAAACTATACGGTATGGGCAATCCAAATTAAGGTTATTTTAGAGGCACATGGATTATGGGAAACTATAGAACCTAAGGAAAATACGCAAGTAGATGATAAGAAGGACAAGGCAACACTTGCCCTCCTATATCAAGCATTGACGGAAGATGTAATCTTACAAGTAGCTAGTTGCAAAACTGCTAAAGAATTGTGGGAATCATTGAAAATGAGACACGTTGGAGAAGAAAGGGTGCAACAAGCACGCCTACAATCATTGATGATTGGATTTCAGACTCTTCAAATGAAGGAGGATGAAAGTGTGGATGCATTTACAGCCAAATTGAATGGCTATGCCACGAAGGCAACTGAATTAGGAAAGACTTTGGATGAATCACTATTAGTACGAAAACTATTAGACTCCACACCAGATAGGTTCATTCAAATTGTAGCATCCATAGAACAGACAAACGATCTTGATAAAATTACATTAGATGAGATCGCTGGAAGACTTAAGGCATTCGAGGAAAGAATTAAACTCCGAAAGGGAGGACAAGTAGAAAGCCAGGATAATTTGTTGTTTGCACAAGGCGAACACTCTAAGAGAGGAAAACGTTTTTATAGACGTGGTGGTAGATCAAACTACTCACGAGGAAACTGGCAGAATAAGGGAAATAGAAACAACTCGAATGGCGGAAACTCATCCCATAGAGATAAGTATAATAATAATAAACCAACATGGGATAAGAGTAAGGTAACATGCTACAACTGTGGAAAATTAGGTCATGTAAGAAATGAGTGTAGAAAACCATCAACAAACCAGGAACAATCAAACCTTATCTTAGAAGACGAAGAACCATCACTATTAATGGCTAAACACGAAACTGAAGAAGTTTTGTTAAACGAAGGTCAAATACAACCCCAGAAATATGCTACAACAGATGCTAGCATATGGTATTTAGATAATGGTGCAAGTAACCATATGACCGGAACCAAAAGTCATTTTAAAGATATTGACGAAAGCATCACTGGACGCGTTCGTTTTGGAGATGGATCATATGTAGAGATAAAGGGCAGAGGTTCAATATTATTAGGATGTAGAAACCAACAACAAAAGATAATCTCGGAAGTTTACTACATTCCAAACCTCAAAAGCAACATACTTAGTCTAGGACAACTTACTGAGATAGGTTGCAAGATCATCATGGATGGAAACAAATTGACTTTGTATGACAAGAATAAGACTTTGTTGATGAAGGTAGAACGATCTAAGAATCGACTTTACAGTGTTAAACTACACATTGAGGCACCTATATGTCTCTTAGCAAACATAGATAACCAAGCATGGTTATGGCATGCTAGATTAGGCCATCTGAACTTTGACACCCTAGATAGGATGACAAGCAAAGGTCTAGTAGCAGGAGTACCAAGAATAAAGCATGCAGGACAGATATGTGATGCATGTTTATTGGGAAAACACGCTAGAACACCATTTCCAAACAAAGCTAAATTCAGATCTGAGAACCCGTTAGACTTGGTATATGGAGATCTCTGTGGTCCCATAAGCCCAGCCACACACTCAGGAAAGAAGCTCATATTCTTGTTAGTTGATGACTGTACTCGCTTCATGTGGGTCTACTTTCTCACATCGAAGGATCAGGCATTCAACACATTTAAGGAATTTAGGCAGAAGGTTGAAATGGAGTTAAAAGTGAAGGTTAAGATGCTAAGAACAGATAGAGGTGGTGAATTTACATCAAATGAATTCACCAAGTATTGTAAAGAAAATGGTATAGCAAGACAGTTGACAGCACCATACTCACCACAACAAAATGGTGTAGTAGAAAGAAAGAATAGGATAGTTTTATCGACAACTAGGAGTATGATGAAAGCAATGAAGTTACCCTTAACTTTTTGGGCGGAAGCAGTTAGACACGCCATTTACATACTCAACAGGGTACCTACGAGAGCCCTGGAAGATAAAACACCATATGAAGCCCTCTATAACAGAAAACCGAATCTGGAATACCTAAGGATATTTGGATGCATAGCTTATGCAAAGATAACGATACCTCACTTGAAGAAGTTAGAGGATAGAAGCATACCAATGATTTACTTAGGAGTAGAGGAAGGATCAAAAGCTTGTAGACTTTATGATCCAGTAGAAAAGAAGAAACATGTTAGTAGAGATGTGAAGTTTATGGAAACAAAACCGTGGGATTGGAATAAGAGTGGAGAAGATACAAGTTTACAAGACACATTTTGGGCTAGTTTTGTAGAAGACGAAGTTGATAATGAGAATCCTATACCCGTCAACTCAGATGAAAATGATAATGACAATCATAACAATATGTATCAAATACCGGATCCAACATCAGATCCAAAGATCCAGACTCACCAATCACACCACCAACATACAACTATGACCCTAACTCAGAAGATGAAGTAGAACCTACTTCTAGTTCTTTAGGAAGTTCACATCATAGATATGATCATAGCCTAGTTCGAGGTTTAAAGGATTTAGCAGAAATCTATGAAACTGCTCAACATGTTGAAACACCAAGCTTATTCTTCACAGAAGAAGAACCTCGAAATTTTAAGGAAGCATCGAAAGATAAGAAATGGATTGAGGCCATGGAAATTGAATTAGATTCAATCAACAAGAATAACACATGGACTCTTACAACATTGCCAACTAATCAAAAGGCAATAAGACTCAAATGGGTTTATAAAACCAAAAGAGATGCTAAAGGAAACATTGTCAAACATAAGGCAAGGTTAGTAGCAAAAGGCTACGTACAAGAACAAGGAATAGACTTCGATGAAGTATTTGCACCAGTTGCTAGGATAGAAACAGTTCGATTAATATTAGCACTAGCAGCATATCATGGTTGGCAAGTACACCACTTGGATGTGAAATCAGCATTCTTGCATGGAGAATTGAAGGAAGAAGTCTATGTTACACAACCTGAAGGTTTCATTCAGCAAGGAAACTCAGGAAAAGTATACAAGCTCACCAAAGCTTTGTATGGCTTGAGACAAGCACCTAGAGCTTGGAACATTAAGCTTGATCAAACCTTGAAGTCATTAGACTTTAAGAAATGTAATCTGGAACAAGCAATTTATACGAAGAGAAGCAAGACTTCTACGCTTATAGTTGGAGTATATGTAGATGATTTGATAATCACGGGCACTCCAAAGAAGGAAATTGACTTGTTCAAATCCCAAATGAAAGATAAATTTGAAATGAGCGACTTAGGGTTGCTAGCTTATTACCTTGGGATAGAAGTTTCACAAACAGGAGGAGACATTACAATCAAGCAATCAGGATATATTAATAAGATCCTGAAAGAAACAAATATGACGGATAGTAATGACACAAAGATACCTATGGATCCCGGCACTAAGTTGGTCAAGGCGGAAGATGGAAACCCAGTTGACGCAACTTACTACCGAAGCTTAATTGGAAGTCTTAGGTACTTATTACACACAAGACCAGATCTTAGTTATTCAGTCGGACTACTCAGCAGATTTATGCAAGACCCGAAGGACCATCACCTGAAGGCAATTAAACAAGTAATCCGATACATCAAAGGAACAAAGGATCATGGCATTATATACAAGAAAGAAGGCGGCTGCAAAATTACAGGTTATAGCGACAGTAGTTATGGAATCAACACCGATCAAGGAAAAGGAACTACTGGAATTGTATTCTACTTTGGAGAATCACCTATTACCTGGTGTACTCAGAAACAACCTACAGTTGCACTATCATCTTGTGAATCAGAATTCATGGCAGCTACTGGAGCAGCATGTCAAGCATTATGGCTGAAACGACTTCTTAGTGAACTAACTGGATGGCAAGAGAAAAGAATAACACTTAGAGTTGACAACATATCAGCTATTCAACTCGTGAAGAACCCAGTATTTCATGGAAGAAGCAAACACATTGACATTCGCTATCATTTCATTCGTGAATGCGTAGAGAATGGACATATTAATGTAGAACACGTTAGTGGAGAACTTCAAAGAGCGGATATCTTAACAAAGGCATTACCAAGACTCAAGTTTGTGACTATGCGACAAATGCTCGGAGTTCAAGACTTAGGAGGAAGCAACATTCAAGATTAAGGAGGAGATTGTGAGCATATAATCTTGCATGTCACTTCTCGGACAAAACAAACTCCAAGGACCAAATGTGTTCATAGTAAACTTAATAACCGTTTGGCGGTTAATTTAGTTAGGTAGTTATTTTCTGTAAAAAGTTAAAGGGTCACAACTATTGGGATATACCCGTTCGACCCAGAAGACATAACGAAGGGACATGATGTTTGGTTTGTACCTGTTCGATTGAAACAGAACCAACACAACCCTTTCTAGTGAAACGATGCGATGGTTCGTTGATAACCATACGCTTAGTATAAATAAACAAGATTCTGTATCTATGTTCTGGTTAGAAAGATTAATAACAAGTTATCTAGTTTACATATTGCAATTTCAATCTCTCTTACACTTTGGGACCTACAGGTTACAATATACCAGTTCAGTAACATTCCACTAACATTCACATAAAATAAAAAGAACCGTAACTATGATAGAAATTGTAAACAAAACATAGGCTTGTGATGAAAACTTAGTCAAACACAAGCAATAATTCAATACACATCAAGTAACGATCACCTCATAAAAGAAGTAATTACTTCACATTTAAATTTCCTTCGACAAAAAATACAACATCTAGAAACTTTTTTGGGTAAAAGGTCAAGAGACCCATTTGGATATGGCTTTTCAAAGAGGTTATTGCTACTTAACGTTTGATTCTTTTACCAGTATTCATTTCTGCGTACGGACTTTGAGTAATATATATTCATATCAAGTGGAAATCTAAGATATATACAGCGTAAGAAACATCCAAATGAATGTAAGCAAATTCATTTACAAGATTAGTATGAGTTAGGTAGATTAGGAACGATCATTCAAATTTCTATTTATACCCGTGCCTTTGAGATATTAAATGGTTTTTAGAACTAGTTTAGCCAGATCAGCATCATCTATATAATGATCAAGTCAGGTCATCAAGTTACCAGATGTCCTAGTAGAACCTAGCAAAGAAAGTCACTCTTGGTGATTAACTTGCATCATACAAGGTACAATATGAAGCATAGTCACAATACAAACTATAGACAGAACGGTAATTCTGTATTTTGTTCAACCTCTTTATAAACTTGTGGGAAGAAAGGTATCATGACAAACTATATCTATATTTTACTCCTTATCAATGCTATTTGGAGAAACTGATAACTGCAAATATGAACAGGTGGATTAGATCACATAAATCTCGACATTTCTAATTGTGAAGTAGATCTCAGACTTTTGTATATCTTCAACACACTTCAAGCATGGATACTTACCAATCTCCATGATATGCTTTTTATGTGTACTACAGTGAAGAAATATTTCATTTCTTTGAGCTCATATATGTGATCTTCCGGAAAGAAAATGCCATGATAAATTATGTAAGTATACAAGTTATCATGTGAAAATTACCTTAAAACTCCAATCGTCAAAGTGTGGAAAGCTCTAACAAAAAATTATCTTAAACAACGCACTTCATGAGGCATGGATCGTTTATGTTAATTATGACATTCTTTAATTTTACACATTTGTAAGCGTCGTGTACATAATTATGTGACGCGTTACAGGCTGGTAATTGTGTGCTTTGGGGATACAGGAATAGTGTTACTTTTACTCTAGAAAAGTTGAGAAATGACTTCTTATGTGACAGTGTCAAGCTTTTATCTGATGTATATGTCATCTATCCACATACTCCCATAATGTACTTTGAATCATGATTACTTAAGGTGCGCTGTGGCAGCTTTTATTCTAAAGTGATTATTCGTTGATTCGCCTAATCAAAATTTAATAATAACATGCAAATAAACGTAACGCATGATTTAGTGCCTAACAAGGAGAGTAAGTTTATTCGACGCTTTTTTGCATGTATGATCAAATCCATAAAAGCACAGATATATCAACCTCGGCATGGTCATCAATAGAGAGGTAAAAAAATTTTATTATACGATGCGGTAACTGGTTAGTTAGCTCAAGCGCAATTGTGGACTTATGGTGCATTAGGTTTTGTGTTAGCATTATGGTGCTTATTCCATAACTTATGTTGTATCATCAATAGATTTGTAATGCATAACAATCACAGCACAATCAATAATAATTAAAATAAAAATAAAAAAATACTATTTTACAATTCATACCAGCCCGATTCTCTACCGAGTTGCTCCATGAAATTCTTACAGCATCACTTTCACTTTGTCTAGTCCTCGGATCATCATCTAACACCTCCTTCTTCACACTCATAATTTGCATTCTACCCTTATACTCCAGATTAACCTTCCTCGCTGGATCTATCTCACTGCCCTTATTCTTACCCATCTTCAGAATCTCAATCTCATTTTGCTTTTTATTTAACTCATAACCCATCATTTCGATTTTCGAATTCAAATCCTTAATTTTGATAGCATACGAATTATTCAAATGCTTTATGTTATCATAGCTCTTTTTTATTATCATCAAATTTTCATTTAGCTTTTGATTTACCCGTGACTGAGACTCATTGTCCTGCCTAGCTTTATTTTCTAAATCCCTAATTTTGTCCATCAAGTATGCTTCACGATTCTTCACAGCTATATCTAAATGAGAAATGATATCGGGTACCGTCCTAGCAGACTGGCTTCCCAATGGAAAGGTGTTACTGTCAGAAGCCATTTTTTTGCTAAAATTTGAGCAGGTTTTTCAGGTGGAAAGATACAATTTGGGAATTGTGAAATGGAACCCTAAATGTGCGGACTGTATCTCTGGATAAAATTGTTAGGTAAGTCTTGGTAAGTTGGTATTGTCGGAAAGTTTCAAATAGACCCCAAATATTGTTTGGAATTTCAGAACGGTCCCAATATTTTAATGTTTAAATATTTTTAAATCATATATGTAACTCTAGCACAATCACAATCGCTTATCCCTTTTAGCTTAGCTGGAGGTCCCATTATCGAGTCTCACTTATTGCACTTTTCCCCTCTTTTAGTTTCCTTAAAATACAACTACAATGACTACATGAGATACCAAATTATATATTTATGCAGTATTGGCATATAGTTAATAGGATTGGTCACTTAACTCATAAGCCAGATTTAAGGTTAGCCTCTTTTCAAAATTTCATGGTTTGATTGTACCTTCTATTAATCAGCCATAACTAGAGGTGGCAAGACGGTCTGACACGGTCAAAACGGGCTCGGGCCCAAACAGGTAAGGGCTTAAAAAGGCATGGGCCAAACGGGCTCATGTAAAATGAATCGCTTTAGAAAAGACCCAAAACGACGAAATAAATTTCTCAAACGTAACACCTCATATATATTTAAAAAATAAAAAAATATATTATATGTATAAGTTTTTCTCTAAAAACAATTGTAATGTTTTTCAATTGAAAAAAATATTTACATGTTAATGCTTATTTAAGTTTTAAATGAGATATTAGACGGATGTGCTCAAATCTTTTAGAAATTAGCCTCATTTTTTTTATGACAAATGTCTCCTCTAGTCATAATATAACGTTGGTTTATACTTATGCCAAAATTAAAGAAATAATTAGCTCAAATGGCCATGCGCATTGTTAGCTTTTTCTCCACGAGTTGAATGATGAGCCGGTTATGTAAGGACTGAGGGGTTATTCTATAAATCAATAACTAGAAAGAGATTAGTAGTTTCTTGATCCTATTATTGCCGAAAGTATGAGCATAAGGTGGGAAACCGTTTCAATATACTGTATGTGTGACTTGAAGGTATCGGCATCTAATAAGGGTATCTAGATTTAATAGATTGTTATTCCTTTTTTATATTTATAAAAGTTACTAACACTAGCATAGCAATTTTATTGTAGAGATTCAGGGTGATAAGTAAAGCACACAAGCAAGATATGATGATTGCAGGTCATCATCAAGTGTGTGAAGAGTTTGCTGAAAAGATGGGCCAACTGTGAGGAACCACTAGGTGCGTATCGGTTGAAGTTATGGCGTCCTCATAAGATGTACACAACTTCTTTTAGTTTATAACTTTTTTTGGTAAAAGAGAAATCCCCGGTAAAATATGTTACTCCAAACAACATTTAAGCACAATGGATGAGAGTGAAATCTCAGCCCGTTACATAGGCAAAACCAAGAACCAAAAGTGCTACAAACCTACGCACCACAAAAGAAAGACATGCCAATCTTATGAAAAACCAAAGAAATTACGTCTATTTCGTAACTCGATTCTTAAGCCGAATATCAAATTGATCACAAAACGCATCTAGTTGCCCAAGTAAGTCATATACTTGAGCCTCGTATCTATCAGGAAAATCATAATCATCAGCTTCCAAACGATGACATATACCTAGACATATCATCATTAGGTTCAAATACTTCATCCTCATCTGAGTCACCCAACTCAACAAACTCAAAACTCTCAAGAGACAAATCAGGTTTGCTAGACCAAATACTAGTCTTTCTAGGTAACTTCTTGGAAGGAGACTCTTGCCCAGATTTGTTAGAAGATGCCACATTGGCCTCCATAGCATTAGGCTCAATAGGAACATCGCCATCATTCTCCTTTTCCAACTCATTCAAAATATTAAACAAATTAGATAAATGAGTAGCATTCACATCAGATTTGACATGAGGGGGGAGGACTTCCCAAGATATTTAGCCTTCACAGAAGGACCCTTAGCATTATCAGGTTTATCATTCGTTACATTTGTTTCAATGTGTGGCTGAGAAGACGAGGCTCCCCCATTACTCGGCTTAGTAACATGTCTATAATAATACGAAAACTTTGGCTTGGTCAAGTGCACTCATCAACATGTCGATTTCTAATAGGTTGCTTTCTTTTCTCATGTTTCCTATTAACTTCAATGAACCTATCTTCATTAACCAATAGTTTCTCAACTGGTTTCACTCTCTTAGGAGAGCCCTCGTCATTATGATCAAATATTTTATGCATATCGAACCTTGGTGGCTTCCATTTGTATTTAATATCAAGTTTTTCCAATGAATGACCAGAACCATTTGGGTATGGAATCTCAACAACAAGTGGGTCAAGTAAAGCTTCCTTCGACGAAACTTCCACAAGTGCACGAGCATCTAGCATGATTGGACGGCCAAGTTGCGTTGTAATTAAACTTAGACCAACTACGGAGTAAGCCACCAACGGAACATTGTGGATCCTAACCCATGCAGGAGCTGTGGTTATTTCATCTTTTGTAAGTTTGGAATTAGGTGTCCAAATATTTAAAAACATAGGCACTAAACGAATCAACCAAGGACCGTCCTCCAACACCTTTTCCATAACTTCTTTAGTCGCGAATTAAATGTGAAAGAACTCATTATTAAGCATTACCCATTAAAGACTTAGCCCATGTGTTTTTCACATAATTTTCAGTAATCGGAAAAGTGAGTCGCTTTCCAATAAAATAACCATAAAGAGTATTAGCAAATTGGTTGCTTACCTCGTCCACCACTTCCAAAGAAATTGTCACATTCACATCGGTCGCACAATCGTTGTTCCTCATCTCTGAGATCTTAACTGTCTTCTTGGGAGAAGTATCCTTAAATATGGAAGCATGTGATGTAGGGATTGGTCCTTCCCTAACAACCTTGGCTAGAACACTATTATCACTACTAACTGGAGCAGTTGGCTCCTCAACAGTCGAATCCATATGAACCTTAGTTTGACCGTCATCACCTTCTGTATTAATAATCGATTCAGCCTTACCAGATTTCTCCACATTCGTAGAGGAGCTAGGAGCATCATCCAACAAAATTGATTTCACATTCCTAGTAACAATATTATCCTTATCGTTTGAACCATCACAACACAAGCATCATGACCACCATCAGTATCGTCACCCTTCTTCATTGCAAACCCTAACCCTCACAAACTTTCGCAAAATAACACACACAGTAGTAGTAGAAAAAACGATTGAGTAGTAGAAGAAAAAAAACAAAACCCTAGATAGGGTTTAGTCACCCAGCCATCCAAACCAAATCGACTTACATAATGAAGCAATAAATTGGAAATCACTACACCAGACACTGCTTTTGGCGGGGACAAGACCCATCTTTTCGCCGGGGACTTCTCCCCGCCAATACGTTTCGCCGGGGACATCTCCCCGGCGAAAGTCTGCCGCTAAAAGGCTGTCGGTGTAACCTTTTGGCGGGGACGAAACACATTTTCCCCGGGGACAGGTGGGTCCCACAGCGTTTCGCCTGGTCAAACATGCCAGCGTGGATGCCAGCGTGGCATCACATGTTTTGGCGGGGACATGTCCCCGTTAAAGGTTTGACACTAAATAAAATTTGGCACACTTTCAACGGGGACATATCCCCGTTAATAACCTTTTATATTAAAATAATTGCTCGCTTTTC
>LBNU01028458.1:201725-213393 GCA_014162995.1 Artemisia annua
ACATATATATATATATATATATATATTTATATATATATTTATCTATATATTTATTATATATATATAATATATATATAATATATTATAAATATAGTATATATGTATATATATATTAGTTATATTCTAATATATATATAATATTTATGTATGTAGGGTAGGGTTGTAATAAAAAAGGTCTAGGAAGGCGAATTTTGGTGCATCAACAGTTAATAAGGTTAGTGCATCACATTTTCAAGTCACTGCATCACAGTTTATAAATTTTGTGCATCACAGCTATAAAAATTTACTACATCACAGTTAGTTGCAATTGCAGTTATTAAGTTACTGCATCACATTTTAAGTCAGCATCAATAGTATAAATTTATGCATCGAGACTTTTTATTCTTTTTATTTTAAGACTTTTTTATTTTAACCCACACTATGTATATTATATATATATATTATATATATATATATATATATAATATTAATTTATATAGCATTACATATATATAATATATATATATATAATATATTATAAATATATATATATTATATATCATATATATATAAATATATAACTATATATATATAATATTATATTATATATAGATATATATATTACAATATATATTAATACTATAATATATATACCTATATAGTATATATTTATATACTATTATTATATTATTATATATATAGTAATACATAAATATATATGATATATATATATATATATATACATTTATATATATATATTTAATATATTATATATATATATATATATATTAATATATATATATAATATATATATATATATAGTATTATAAATATGATACATATATATGTTATATACAATATATAACTAGCAGGGTACCCGCGCGTGGCGGCGGCGGGTACCTGTAATAAAATTTTCGGCGATAAAATCCCTTTTAATTTTATGATTTTTCGTTACAACAACTTTAAGATTGTGGATTTTATATTTGATAATTTTAACATGGTGGTTTTTAAGTTGCTATGTTATTTTTTATGCTTCGTGTTTAGGGGGTGTTGTGAATGCTTATTGGAAACTGATTATGAGTTTGAAAAATGAAATAAGCATTAAATTGAAAAAAAGATTAATATAAAATACCTTTATTTATAAATTTGGAATTTATACAGGGATTATCAGATACACTTGATATAGACTGGACTATAGGTGATGGAGATATATAAATTTTGAACATTCTAATGTAAGTATACCTAAAAGGCAAAAATGGAGTGAAATAACTCAAAATCAGACATGGAATCCAAAAGAAATAGAACATTAATTTTTGAAGCAAATTTTGAACATTCTAATGTAAGTATACCTAAAAGGCTAAAATGGAGTGAAATAACTCAAAATTAGACATGGAATCTTGAAGAAATAGTCCAATCTAAACCGCTAAAGTTAAATAAAGAAGTATCTAATATTATAGAACATACTAATGGAAATATAGAAATAATTTTTGGAAGTAATAGAATTGAACAGGTAGACATTCAACATATATTCCTGAAACCTCTAATTCAGATGATAATATATATCTTAAGAGAACTCAATCTATAAAATTCAAAGGAGTTGATATTAATAGACCTATACCTCAACTTTATATGAAGATGATAATAAAAGTGATGATACATATAAACCAACTAAGTCAGAAGTCGAATATTATAGAGAAGAACAATTATGAGTGATACAAAGTTACAAATTAGAAACAATAAAAATCTGGAGTACATAAATCATTTAAAAAGTTTATACAAGCGAGAAAAATCTACAGAACAGAAATAAGATTTGTTGATAATAGAATATAAGAAAAGCAATTATATATTAGTCTTCGTGGTTTTCGAAATTATGATATAAATTGGTGTTTAAAAGTATTAAGAGATAACTTAAAAGTAAACCAAAGTATGATAAAGAAACAGTACAATCAAAACTAGTTATTTGTTAAAACAAATATGAGTTTAAATCAAAATAAACTTAAAAGGCAAATAGAACATTATCAAGAATCTATTTCAAGAAATAATGATAATATAACAGAACTTAAAGAAAACTTATCTAATNTCTTAGGAGAACTCAATCTATAAAATTCAAAGGAGTTGATATTAATAGACCTATACCTCAACCTTTATATGAAGATGATAATAAAAGTGATGATACATATAAACCAACTAAGTAAGAAGTCGAATATTATAGAGAAGAACAATTATGAGTGATACAAAGTTACAAATTAGAAACAATAAAAATCTGGAGTACATAAATCATTTAAAAAGTTTATACAAGCGAGAAAAATCTATTAGAACAGAAATAAGATTTGTTGAAAATAGAATATAAGAAAAGCAATTATATATTAGTCTTCGTGGTTTTCGAAATTATGATATAAATTTGTGTTTAAAAGTATTAAGAGATAACTTAAAAGTAAACCAAAGTATGAAAAAAAAAACAGTACGATCAAAACTAGTTATTTGTTAAAACAAATATGAGTTTAAATCAAAATAAACTTAAAAGGCAAATAGAACATTATCAAGAATCTATTTCAAGAAATAATGATAATATAACAGAACTTAAAGAAAACTTATCTAATAATTATTTCATTAGTCGACAAGCTCATTTAATTTTAATAAAAGAATTTTCTAGTAATAATATTACGTTAAAAGAAAAACTTAAAAAATTAAAAAGACTAATTCATTAATAATGGAAGCTCCTAACTTTGAGTTTAAAATGGAAATTGACTATTTAAAAGATGAAATGTTAAACGACTATAATAATGAAAAATTAATTTGGTACACATTTGATAAAAGAGATAGATTATTACATGAGGTTGAATAGCAATTATATATAATTAATAATGAAGAAAATATTATATTTTTCTCATGGCTAGAATTATATTGTATAGAAAATAACTTAGAATTTCCTTTTAGAGAAAAAGTAGAAGTAACCACTGATATAAATAAAACATATAAAAATTTAGAAACAAAAGAATCAGACATAGGGATACATCCACCCTATAATGATATAATAATTAAAAAAGGAGAAAACGAATATGTAGGGATGCCTTTATCAAGACGAAGTGATGACGATAAAAAATCACTATCAAATATAATTAATCAAAATAATTATACGAATGAGATGTTAAATACTATAGGACAACAATTAAATAGAATAGAAAATAACAATAATAAAGACGTAGTTAGTACTTCAAAATCTAATGAGAAAATAGAAGAAAACCCTATATTTATACCATATAGTATAGACACACCAATAAATTTAGGTAAGCAAAATGCTATATTAAAAGAAATAGAAGTTAAATTATCTAACCTCAATATCAATGGTAAAATCAATGTTATACATAAAGACATTTCAGATGACGATATATCATAAATTGAGGAACAATTTAATAATGATGAAATAAATAAAATAAAATATAATCCATATACATCAAGCAATATGTATACCCCAAGAGCTGTAACAAAAAATTATTATCCTAGACCAACACCACATGATTTACAATATGAAGAAAGACATACATTGGTTCAATCAAAGTATGATGGTAATTCCATCTATGAATGGAATATAGATGGTGTTAGGTCACCATTTTGTAACATAGAATCATATAATCTTTAGAAAGAGAAAGAAAGAAGAGAGAGAAAGTGGAAGGAACTCTAGTGTGTGTAAATGAAAGACTATTAATTACTAAGAGAACCAACACCCTCCTTGGAGGGTTACATGAGTATTTATACTCTATGTCTAGGGTTGCTTACATCTTTCTCACATTAGCACTATTGCCCCCTGGACTTTAACAAAACATGTAAACTTCACATGATTACATGAAAACATAAATATAACTTAACTTAACAATAGTTTGAAGCAACCTATTACAAAACTTAATGACCGACACTTGATATTAATGAAATGTGATCCTAACAATCTCCCCCTAAGGGTCGGTCATCAAAGGTTGCGTGACGTCATCATCTTTGTCTTTCATCTTTGACATTCATAGCACTGGACGTCTTAAAAAATGGTTAGATAGATAGTGATTCTTTGTTCAACATGCTTGGTTCATCGTTGTAGTGGAAGTGAAAACATTATGAAATTGTCTGCCATTCGTCACTTTATCGCCTTTGGTGGTAGTACGCCATTCCAACATGCTCATACGTCTTTGAACTTTGTGATTCATACTTATGCTGTTCCCTTTCTTTCACTTTGATCTTAGTTGCTTAACTTTGTAGATTCCTCTCTTTGAAGTAGAGTCTTTCTTTAAACTTTGTGAAGTATAGATCATTGGGGGAGCTTATATAGACCTTATGACGTAGGTATGAGCATGTGGAATCTTTCCCCATGGAGGTGATGTGAGCTGCATTAAAACTGTTAGTCATAAGCAACAGGTACTTGCAGGTTCGGAATTAGAGATTGTCAACAGCATAGTGTGAAGACTCCTTCTAACCCTTACCAAGGCCGTTCCCATATCAGATGCCCTCGAAAGAGCTTACAAGACCTACCGGAGTAGATCAACGATTGGGTGAGTCGTTGGAGATCACCCCACGACTGTAGACCGTAATGGTACACCACCGCGAGCACTAAGCGTAACCCACAAGGAGTTACCGAAGTGACCTGCAGTCAGGGCTGCCTTATGTTGTCCCTGGCAGGATTTCCGTTCAATCATTGAGAAATACATAAGTAATTCCTCTCTTAAACGTTCTTGGCATACTACTAAGATCTGCGTAGGACTCGATAATATACACTTAGTGTCCTTAGATGTAAAACACTTAGTGTAGAAGTATTTTGTGTTCCTAAAAGATCTTTTTATGTAATCTCATGGCTCTAGACTCGATAAGTGCACATTTGGTTTCCTATGCGGAGGCATGGAGCAGAGGGCCTCCTGTTTCAATATCAACCATCTCTAATAGACAGTCGATAGATTACACTGGTTCCCCGTGAGAATGAAACAAGTACCTTTTGAGAGATACTTGAGTGGCTAGAAGGTTTAGGTGCAATGCGTCACTGGGTCCATGACGTCTTTTTATCTTCAATACCGGTGTTGCCTTAGCAACAACCAGTAGCAAATGAATTGAACCCGGTGTCTGCCCTAAGGTTGAACAAATGGAGGGCTATTTTTTTCACCCTTTTCTTTATTTTTCTTTTTAATTCTTCAACCCCTTCTTTCCCTTTCATTCTTGTCTCCTTTTTTCAAAGCATACCTAAGGACTTCTATTTCTATCTATTGGAAGTGTCCTTGGGTAGATCCCTCCGGTTCTGGCGGATCATAGGACGGTTTTCCTAACCTTAGTCACCTTATAGCACCATGACTATCCTACTTTTGCCAAGAAGCCAAAATGTTTGAAATTCACCTCAAAGTGTTTATTATAATGAAATGCATTTGTTAACACTTTGAGGGTTTTGATTTCATTTAGAAGGACTCCCCCTTCACATGTGCTCATGTGTAGATTTTTGAAATTTGCACATGCGGGAGGAGTAAGCACTTATTGAATTGATCCGCTCTGAATAGACAATCCCCTGAGGGACACGTTTACGTTGTATAGTTAAAGAGATCCATTTTCAGCTTTTAGGTGACAACTAGCTCTAATAACTACCTTGATGTTGTTAACACTTCTTGAAAAGAAGGTTAGACCCGTCATAGTTCATGTCTAATCAGAGTTTCTCGAATTGGTACATTCTACTTGGACATAGTCCTTTCGATTAAGACACATAAGTTTCGTCAATTCGAGGGTGATATCTGAGATATTATCACTTTAAACATTCCATCCATCATATTTTAATCACTTTTTCTTATTCTCCCCCTCAAAAATAGCATATAGATGTTGTTTTTGAGAAACTTTTGATTAAAATATGCCTTTTGAGTCTTACGGGGAGAATACAACGAGAACATTTGTTTTGTTTTGAACAAAGAATTTGCAAATACTCCCCCTCAACAAATGAACACTCATTGAGGTGAAATACTTGTCTTTTGAGCAGAATCGTAAAAACAGAAATTTTGATTGATTCTACTAAAAAGTAAGAAGCTTTCGCTCCTTATTTCAGGATTGAGGCACTGATGCGTACCACAGGGTCCTTTCATTACAAGATCGGGTTGTACACTGTTATGTGCGTACAAGCCATAGTAATAAGATATAGAAATATGATAATGAGAAATAAACAATGATGTACCAAATGATGAGCAATCAGAGCAACGGTTCCTCAGGACGACGGTAAGTGAGAATGTTCGGAATTGGTGCCCTTCCTCCAACCAAGCTTTCCAAAGTTCGAACGTTGTTAGCTTTTAAGATTTATAGAAAAAGTGATGGTCGTTCTAATATTTGTAATATGGTGTGTCGTGTATTAGAAATAGTTATTAAAATTAATAGTGGGCATTGGACTTGCTAATCTAATAGGTTAGGAGTTAATAAGAAGCCTTGTATTAGTTAAGAAAACAAGTCCATAAGCCCAAGCCCAAAGAAAGCCTCTTAAGGCCTTATGTATGATGTATAAATACCTCCAAATGGTTTCATTTGGAGGTGTGCTTGTGTGTGAAATAAATGTGTGTTTTTAGAATCTCTCTATCTCTTTCTCTCTCTACTCTCTCTCTCTCTCTCTAAACATACAACATACAAGTCACCAAAGGTACCAAACATAAGTGAAATAAGGTTGTTCTACGGTCCTACAAGTGGTATCAAGAGCCTCGGGATAATTTTAGGTTGTTTTAGATCGTTTTAGGGTGAAATATTTCGGATCTAGGGCTGTTCTTACATAGTTTATCAAGTTAGGTAAGCTTTCTATCGAGTAAGAAAGCTTGTTTATCGAGTTTGTAAGCTGATTTCCGAGTTTGGCATGTTGGTTATCGAGTAAGGAAGGCTAAATACCGAGTAAGGGTGCTTTTTTTTCGAGTTAGGGCAGCGAGTTTTGTGGAATATCGAGTAAAGCAGGATATTTCAAGGGTTTATCGAGTATTGGTTGAAGATTGTCGAGTAACAAACTCAGTTTATCGAATTACACTGAGTTAGGTGCCATTCCTTATCGTTGCATCGAGTAAGGTTTTGATTCGATTATTACCTAAACAAAACTCTGCTCGATTACACTTTAGTTATCGAGTAAGCCTCCTCATTTAATTTAACATTTGTTTAACGAGTAACCTTTGGACCAAGTGTTATCGAGTAAAGGTTAAGACTTGTGTATCGAGTATCACTTCAGACCTAAGTATCGAGTAACACTTGAGAATTGTATATCGAGTAAGATTTGAATTCACAGTTTCGAGCAAGGTTATCGAGTTAGCAAAAAAAAATAATTTTGGTATAATTTAATTTTTACAGGAGACTAAAAATTCCATTTTTACGCGAGATTCAAATTTTGGTATAACGTTGAAAATGTTTGTCAAAAATTCAAATTTTTAGGCCAAAATTCAAATTTTTTCGGTAAAATTTGGCGTCAAAATTTTTAAAACTCAAATTTTTCTGGTATCCTTAGAATTGCATTTCATAGTGATTTCCAATTTTGGGAAAGAAAATTTTCAAATTCAATTTTTGGAGGGAAAATACGAAATCACTAAGATCAACCATATACGCTTTTTAAACTTCACCAAAAACATCTAATCTTTAACAACAACCTTTTGTTATCTTAAAAGATCCTAAGATCAACTTTATCACTTATACCTTCATCAATGTCTTTCTTCAATACATTCTTACCATCAATGGCCATGGACTCTCTTGTTCAATTCTTTGCTCCATATCCTACAACTGAGACGACGATGAACGAGATTGAGCAAATATTGAATGAGACTGAGAAGCCGTTAGACGTTGAAAATGAGCTACTAGATTACGTGGGGATTCAAATAAGGGAGTATGTTGGAAATCCGATGGATCAGTTTGTGAGTTCGAATGCTAATCCGAATGAGATTATTCAAAATAGGAATGATTGTTGTTTCATGACTTCGCTTCAGAAACCCACATCAGCAACTCAAAGTAGTGCTATTGGTAGAGATGTCAATGTCAATGCAATGACAAAGGTACAAAAGATCCAGTATATGTTGATGCTAGCCAATAAAGAAGAATCGAGAATACAGTTGACAGCTGAGGAACATAACTTCATGGTCACAGCAAGTGTTAATGAGAATCCTACAGATCTCCATGCAGACTTCATCTTTATGGCAAATCAGCAGGCAACTTCATCAAGTAGTGATTCTGATCATCCTCCTACTTATGACTCAGAACCACTTCATGAGGTACCAAATTATGGTAATGATGCTAATCCGTTTGCTCATGAGACGCCACATTCTGTGCCTCCCGAACCCAATTATGATACATATGTGGGGGAGCAAGTTCATAGCAATATTAACTATGAAACTCCAGATATGGATCCTAATGGAATTCAATTTGCACAAAATGGTGCTACTAATGAGGAAACCTATGCTCTCTTTGAATCATTATTGAATAATTGTAGCATTGAAATAGAGAAAGTGAAAAAGGTCAATCGCGAAGTTAATGCCGCGAATGAGTTATTGACCACTGAGCTTGAGAGATACAAGGAAAAAGAAAAAAGTTTTCTATATGATGATAAAAAACGCGAGTCTGAATTTGAAATTGGTTATAAGAAATTACTTGTTAAAGATAGGGAACTGCAACGAAAGTTTGATACTCTTGAAGTCACTTCAACGAAAACAATTAAATCTTTAAAACAAGAGATTTCTGATTTAACAAACCAACTTTCAAAACAAAAATCAGCTTATACCAATCTTGAAAAAGAACGGGATGAGTTGAAAAAGGACTTTGCAAAGAAAGAAGATAAACTTTTAGAATCATAGAGTCAGAACATATGATAGCAAAACTAGAAAATTTGTTGGTTAAAACGGGTCATTCGAGTCAAACAATTCATATGATTACTAATCAAACTGATCCGATTTACCATACAAAAAACAAAATGGCTCTAGGTAATAAAACTCCTTGTAATCTCAAGAAAGCTCAGGAAGAACAGAATCCTTTGTATAATGGAAATGCTTTGTTTACTAAGCATGATCCCCCCATTGTTAGTGATTATGTGGAAACAATAGAACTTGCTGAAGAGAGTCAAACTAAAATGAAACAAAAGAATCCAGACCAGAAATCCATTGATTATAACAAACTGAACAAACTTTCTGGAATTACTTTTGTTCCTTAAAAACAA
Source organism: Artemisia annua (assembly GCA_014162995.1). NCBI lineage: Eukaryota > Viridiplantae > Streptophyta > Magnoliopsida > Asterales > Asteraceae > Artemisia > Artemisia annua. Next base: position 210,871 of record LBNU01028458.1, read on the forward strand.
ACATATGAGCTTTCCAAAAGCCCAGGAATTTCAAAACATGTGTCTAAACCCGCAATTGTTTCCAAATCTCTTTCAAAAATGGAAAAAACTTGTTAAAGATAGGGAACTGCAACGAAAGTTTGATACTCTTGAAGTCACTTCAACGAAAACAATTAAATCTTTAAAACAAGAGATTTCTGATTTAACAAACCAACTTTCAAAACAAAAATCAGCTTATACCAATCTTGAAAAAGAACGGGATGAGTTGAAAAAGGACTTTGCAAAGAAAGAAGATAAACTTTTGGAATCATAGAGTTAGAACATATGATAGGAAAACTAGAAAATTTGTTGGTTAAAACGGGTCATTCGAGTCAAACAATTCATATGATTACTAATCAAACTGATCCGATTTACCATACAAAAAACAAAATGGCTCTAGGTAACAAAACTCCTTGTAATCTCAAGAAAGCTCAGGAAGAACTGGCTCTAGGTAACAAAACTCCTTGTAATCTCAAGAAAGCTCAGGAAGAACAGAATCCTTTGTATAATGGAAATGCTTTGTTTACTAAGCATGATCCTCCCATTGTTCGTGATTATGTGGAAACAATAGAACTTGCTGAAGAGAGTCAAACCAAAATGAAACAAAAGAATCCAGACCAGAAATCCATTGATTATAACAAACTGAACAAACTTTCTGGAATTACTTTTGTTCCTCAAAAACAAACATATGAGCTTTCCAAAAGCCCAGGAATTTCAAAACATGTGTCTAAACCCGCAATTGTTTCCAAATCTCTTTCAAAAATGGAACAATGATCTTTTGAGGGCTCAGCTGGAAAGTCTAAAAGGGAAGGGTGTGGAGACTAAGTGTGCAAAACCATCGACTTCGGAGAAACCAAATACTTCAAAAACGGTTGAAAAAACAAAATTGTCAATTTCCTGGTTTGCTCCACAAGTCGATGTGAAATATGATTTGACAAAACCAGTCACGCCACAACCCTTGCCAAAGCAGAAAGAGATTGAAAAGATTGTTGAAAAGACAAAAGTTGTTGAACGAAACACAAATGTACTTACTTCTGGCCCTTCTAGGAATAGTACACCGAATGCGACCTCAAAAATGGTTAAGGAATCTGTTGGTTCTAATGATATGGTCCAAAATTACTATCTAGAAAAAGCTAGGAAAAAGGCACAACTTCGAAAAGATGGAATTTTAGGTACAAAACCTAGTGTGATCAATTCTACAAGATTCCACAGCACTGCTAGTAGTAGTAAACCTTTACCTAGGAACAATGAACAAAAGACTAGGGATTGGCCTACATCTAAGAGTAGTTGCGAAAAAGAAAATGATATGCACGTAGAAAACAACACTAGAAATTTTGAGTCTTTTACAAACAAAAAGCAATTTCCAAATGATTGTAGTGACAAAGTTAAAGTTGTTTTTTTAAACAAAAATGTTGAATTTGTCTGTCCTACATGTCAAAAATGTGTCTTTTCAGCTAATCACAATGCATGTATTGCACAATTTCTCAAGAAAGGAAAATCAAGTGTCAAGGTTCAATCCACTAAGACACCAAATGGAAACAAACCCGTTGAGAACAACGAAAAAGATAAGAAAACTAACAGGTGAACATCTACAGGATGTAGTTTTTTAAAAACTAAGACCTCTGCTGCATCTGATAAGAAAACTACGCCTAGATCTTACCTTAGGTGGATTCCTACAGGAAAAGTTTTTAAAACAGTTGGTCTTAGATGGATTCCCACAGGGAAGATTTTTGATAGTTGCACAAAAACAAATAATAGTGAAAATCATCAAGATAAGGAAGTAGAAACCACTACAACCGTTGATAGTGAACGCCCTGAATATGAGGAAACATGTACTTCTAACACTGTTATTTGTGCAAATTCATCTTCTGTGGATGCAGGTACATGTGAAAGTGATGAGAGTTCATACACTCAATTTGGAAAAGAAGGATTTTATGCCAACATCGCATATGGAAATCCGTATCTTATGCCACTCTTATCTCCACTTTTACTTGTTCAAACTTAATTTTTCTTTCTTCTATTCTTATCTGTAAATATTTTTGAAAAAAAAAATACAAAATTTGAAAAACCAACAAAAATAATATACAAAAATAGAAAATTTCAAAAAACCCAAAAACAATATAATATCAAAAAATTCCAAAAATATTCTTCTCACGACATGTCTCTCGTATAATCGATATTATGTACGTTTCTAGAAATGTCAGTCAAAAATGACACGGATATGTACATATGCTTCAGCGGGAGTTCACTAAATGTTTTCTAAAACATGTCATTTCTCTATTTTTCTCAAAGATGGCTTTCGTATACTTCAGTATGAAACCCGAGCTTCAATGATGACTTCTGATTATTTCAGATCAGGACTCGAACGTTCAAAATCGAAATTCTTTTCAAAAAGTTTGAGTATAAACAAACGAAAAGATTTCAAGCAAAAACTCGTTTTTCACAAAATGACTTGTGTACACCTTACAGTGCACAACTCAAGTTTTCAACGAAAGGAAAGTGCTA
>LBNU01028458.1:213515-233899 GCA_014162995.1 Artemisia annua
TCCAAAAATATTCTTCTCACGACATGTCTCTCGTATAATCGATATTATGTACGTTTCTAGAAATGTCAGTCAAAAATGACACGGATATGTACATATGCTTCAGCGGGAGTTCACTAAATGTTTTCTAAAACATGTCATTTCTCTATTTTTCTCAAAGATGGCTTTCGTATACTTCAGTATGAAACCCGAGCTTCAATGATGACTTCTGATTATTTCAGATCAGGACTCGAACGTTCAAAATCGAAATTCTTTTCAAAAAGTTTGAGTATAAACAAACGAAAAGATTTCAAGCAAAAACTCGTTTTTCACAAAATGACTTGTGTACACCTTACAGTGCACAACTCAAGTTTTCAACGAAAGGAAAGTGCTACACAAAAATGATTTTTATCAACAAAGTGCACTTATCCTAAAAATGGACAATGTTGTACGCCTCAGTGCGACATTCCTATTCAAACAAAGAGAAGTCTTTGTTTTTTGAAAACCTTGATGCAAAATTCAACAAATCTGAAATTTCTTACATTTTTAGAATTTTGCTCAAGAAGACTCATTCCCTCTAAACTGTTTGCAAAAGATTAAACTTCTCAAAACATATGCGAGTTCTGAGGGGGAGTATTACATAAGAAAAATGTTCCGATTTCATGCAAAAACAAATCCGTCTATCTCTCCAAAAGCTCTTCTTTTAATCAGTTGATATCAAAAATATCACAATATGCTATTTTTGAGGGGGAGAAGACGTGATTAAAATGTGATCAAAAATGTTTAAAGATTGTGGAAGAATCTCGAGCTCTTTTGAGATGAATTAAATGTCAGTGCTAGACTCAGAATTGACCCTCGAATTGACGAAACTTATATGTCTGTAATCGAAAAGACTTGTCCTAGATGGGTAATAATTTCAAGCTGGTCTAACCAGTGATGTAAACGTGTCTCGAATAGGACTTGTCTAGGTAGAATGTACCAATTCGAGAAACTTTCTTTGGACTTGACCAGGCCGGGTAATAATTTCAAGCTAGTCTAACTAGTGATGTAAACGTGTCTCGAATCGGTCTTGTTCACCGAAAGTGGATCAATTCAAAAGTGCAAACTCCTCCCTCATGTGCAAATTTCTTATAAAATTGCATGAGCACATGTGAAGGGGGAGTCCTTCTAAAGAAAACAAAACTCTCAAAGTGTTAACAAAAATGTTTTTTATCATAAACACTTTGAGAAGATTTTCAAATGTTTGGTTTATGGCAACAATAGGATAGTCATGGTGAAATAAGGTGACTAAGGTTAGGAAAAGCCGTCCTAGATCCGCCAGAACCGGAGGGATCTACCCAAGGACAATTCCAATAGATTAGAATTAGAAGTCCTTAGGTATGATTGAAAAAAGGAGTAAAGAATTAAAGGAGAAAGAAGGGGTTGAAGAATTAAAATGAAAAGTAATGAAAAAGGTGAAAAGAAATAGCCCTCCATATGTTCAACCTAAGGGCAGACACCGGGTTCAACTCATAAGCTACTGGTTGTTACTAAGGTGACACCGGTATTGAAGATAAAGACGTCATGGACCCAGTGACGCACTGCACTTAAACCTTCTAGCCACTCGGGTATCTCTCAAAAGGTACTTGTTTCATTCTCATGGAGAACCATTGTAATCTATCGACCTCTCACTCCGAGATGTGTTGATATTGAAAAGGAGGCCCTTTGCTCCATGCCTCCGACGACTAAATGTGCACCTATTGAGTCTAGAGCCCCGAGATTCATCAAAAGATCTCTTAGGAACACTTAATATCTCTACACTGGTGATTCTACATCAATGGATATCAGTCGTAAATTATCGAATCCTACGCAGATCTTAGCAATCTGCCAGAACGTTTATGAGAGAATTTACTTATGTATTTCTCAATGATTGAATGGAAATTCCTGCCAGGGTCAACATCAAATAGCCCTGACAGTAGGTCACTTCGGTAATCTCTTGTGGGTTACGCTTAGTGTTTGCGATGGTTTCAAACGGTCTACAGTCGTGGGGTGATCTCCAGCGACTCACCTAATCGTTGGTGTACTTCGGTATGTCAGTGTAAGCCCTTTCGGGGGTATCCGATTAGGAACGGCCATGGTATTTAGAGAGAGTTTTCACACTATGCTGTCAACGATCTCTAATTCCGAACCTGTAAGTACCGGTTGTCTTATCACTAACAAATTTTATGCAGCTACAACCACCATCGTGACACAAAGTTTCCACATGCTCATACATACATCTCAAAGTCAAAGGAAAGTAAAGTGACAAAGATCAAATTTAAAGAACGGGAACAACAAATGTATGTATGATAAAGACTAAAGACGTATGAGCATGTTAGAAAGGCGTTTATCCATCAAAGACAAGATGTGACGTAAGGCAGATGAATCTACCACAACAAAGAACAAAGAACGAAGAAAAGTCATTCATCAACGATCACAAAGCATGAAGGACCAAAGAGTAAAGACTATTCTACAACGACACACATAGCTCGACAACAAAGAACAAAGAAGACCAAATCACGTGGAGCTTCATTCGAACAACCATCCCTTAGGGGGAGATTGTTAGCATTTAATATTTATAGAAAAAGTGATGGTCGTTCTAATATTTGTAATATGGTGTGTCGTGTATTAGAAATAGTTATTAAAATTAATAGTGGGCATTGGACTTGCTAATCTAATAGGTTAGGAGTTAATAAGAAGCCTTGTATTAGTTAAGAAAACAAGTCCATAAGCCCAAGCCCAAAGAAAGCCTCTTAAGGCCTTATGTATGATGTATAAATACCTCCAAATGGTTTCATTTGGAGGTGTGCTTGTGTGTGAAATAAATGTGTGTTTTTAGAATCTCTCCATCTCTTTCTCTCTCTACTCTCTCTCTCTCTCTCTCTAAACATACAACATACAAGTCACCAAAGGTACCAAACATAAGTGAAATAAGGTTGTTCTACGGTCCTACAAACGTGATTCCTGAACTTCAATCGTTGGTTGATCCTATCCATGAACTTGAGAGCTTCTCGGACATCATCCCTTGTCCAACCCCTTTTGATTCCTTGATCATAGCTCTTAAGTCTTTCATCTAGCTGAAGTCTGACTAATTTGAGCGTCTGATCTCCAAACTTGTGAGTTTCATCATATCTCAAGAATTTCTCAGCACCGCCTTGGGTAAATACAACCCCAAATGGTTTTCTAATGAACGAGCAAGGTTTCTTTCCCGAGAATCCTAGATTTTTCATTTGTGGAGCAGTGAAGTTGAGAGAGGTTTGATAGCTTTCGACTCCTAATTGTGCGTCTTCAACCCTTGCCCGGATGATGCGTTGACGAGCNAGTTTCATCATATCTCAAGAATTTCTCAGCACCGCCTTGGGTAAATACAACCCCAAATGGTTTTCTAATGAACGAGCAAGGTTTCTTTCCCGAGAATCCTAGATTTTTCATTTGTGGAGCAGTGAAGTTGAGAGAGGTTTGATAGCTTTCGACTCCTAATTGTGCGTCTTCAACCCTTGCCCGGATGATGCGTTGACGAGCAAAGATTAGAAGTGAGTTGATGAGGTCATACTGAAGGCTTCCTGGTAGATTTTGAACTTTGCCTTGAACCTTAAGTACATACATATCTTCGATGTCATTTGGATTCAATCGATGATAGTCAGCTTCACTGAATGAGTACTCTTTGTCATCACTCCTTCGAACCACAATTTTGTCGAGAAAGTTGTACCCAAATCTCTTTTCAGTTTCAGGAATGTCAATAATTCCAAGAATCCTATGGTTAGAGTACGGCTTGCCTTTTGATTTGAACGTTAACTTCCATTTGTAAAACCATTTTTGCATCTCTGGCCAGTGAAGAATTCCCATAGCTGCTTCAACATTGTACTTTGAAACTGATGTAGAGTATAAACCCTTCATCTGTTCTTCAAGATCATTGATGAGATAGGATGCAACTTTGAATTTGGTGAGAGATGTAGCATAACGGTGTGCTGGATCGGTGTTGCCATGAATGAGGTACTTGAGATTGTTGTTGAAGAAATACTCTTTTGGAATCTTTGGATGGTTGGGAGGACCAATGAGAGGTAAAGGTAGGGAGAGATCTTGGAACTTGAAATCAGGATCATTACCAGGATAGATTCGATCCCATGAAGGCCTCTTTTCCCATGTGATATTCTCTGACAAAGCACGTGCACATTCTTCAACATTGTATTCAAATTCAAGTTCGGATNATTGTACTTTGAAACTGATGTAGAGTATAAACCCTTCATCTGTTCTTCAAGATCATTGATGAGATAGGATGCAGCTTTGAATTTGGTGAGAGATGTAGCATAACGGTGTGCTGGATCGGTGTTGCCATGAATGAGGTACTTGAGATCGTTTTTGAAGAAATACTCTTTTGGAATCTTTGGATGGTTGGGAGGACCAATGAGAGGTAAAGGTAGGGAGAGATCTTGGAACTTGAAATCAGGATCATTACCAGGATAGATTCGATCCCATGAAGGCCTCTTTTCCCATGTGATATTCTCTGACAAAGCACGTGCACATTCTTCAACATTGTATTCAAATTCAAGTTCGGATGTGGTGCAAGTCTTGAATTCAGTGAACCCTGCCTTTCGAATCTCCACTAAGTCAGAAAGAAGAAGTTTTTGGGTTTTCATTATCTTCTTGATTCGTTTTGTGAACCATATTATAGATCCTTCTGTGGGCTCTTCTGATTCAGGAAGATCAGGGTGAGCATCGACCATTTCATCGAACCAGTTGTAAGTTGGAGCAGATGGGTCAATCCACTCAGGAGGCGGTACAGCTTGAGCTTCTGTTGGTGGTTTCATGACGTTGGCGGGTAGCTCTTGTGGGATTTCAAATCCTGGATCTGGAGCATCCAATTCCTCAGCTTCTTCCATTTGTACATCTGCCGCAGAATGTGCTGGAACTTCATCAGTTGCATGAGTACTTGTTCCAGCAGTCTGAAGTCTAGATGTAGTGCCATACGTTCTTTTACGCTTTTCTTTTGGTTGAGGAGGATCATCTGGATCAGAGTCGTCATGACGAAGTTTGGAAGACTTAGTACGTTTGCAAGGTTCATCCTTCTTAGCAGCCTTTTTCATTGAATTGATTAAAGCCTTTTTCAGTTCTTTCTCACTTGGATCATTCATTATTGCTTCCAACAGCTTTCCCTTAAGATCACTAGCAGATGGTGTAGGTGGTAGAGTCTGAACGGTTATAGGAGTCGTCTGAAACTTTTGTGTAACCACCCTTTCAAGATTGGCTTCAATGTATCATTCCACGGTTGCTGGTAGTTGGTTACGAACAAACTTTTGAACTTCTCCTGGTAGTTGATCCTTGAATTTGTCAGCCACAGCTGCATCAATGTTGTACGTTTTGAACTGTTCTAGCTCTTGCTGTTGTTCTGAGACCTGCCCTTGTAAGGTTTTCAGTTGTAATTGTAAAGATCTCAATAGACTTGGATGAGCTTGTGATTCTTGGGTTTGCTGAGGATGAAGTGGTTGTGTCATTGAAGGCTGATCCTGAGATGGAGTATCATGAGATTGTTGTTGTGGTGCAGCAAAAGGAACTATCTCTTGAGATTCGATGATATCCGCCGTTGTGTCATCTGTTTCTTGATCTTTAGTCTGATCATCATTGGCATTGCTGGTCTCATTATCACTTTCTTCTGTATCAGATTCTTCATCGGTGTTCTTTTCTACATCACTTNGTTCTTTCTCACTTGGATCATTCATTATTGCTTCCAACAGCTTTCCCTTAAGATCACTAGCAGATGGTGTAGGTGGTAGAGTCTGAACGGTTATAGGAGTCGTCTGAAACTTTTGTGTAACCACCCTTTCAAGATTGGCTTCAATGTATCATTCCACGGTTGCTGGTAGTTGGTTACGAACAAACTTTTGAACTTCTCCTGGTAGTTGATCCTTGAATTTGTCAGCCACAGCTGCATCAATGTTGTACGTTTTGAACTGTTCTAGCTCTTGCTGTTGTTCTGAGACCTGCCCTTGTAAGGTTTTCAGTTGTAATTGTAAAGATCTCAACAGACTTGGATGAGCTTGTGATTCTTAGGTTTGCTGAGGATGAAGTGGTTGTGTCATTGAAGGCTAATCCTGAGATGGAGTATCATGAGATTGTTGATGTGGTGCAGCAAAAGGAACTATCTCTTGAGATCCGATGATATCCACCGTTGTGTCATCTGTTTCTTGATCTTTAGTCTGATCATCATTGGCATTGCTGGTCTCATTATCACTTTCTTCTGTATCAGATTCTTCATCGGTGATCTTTTCTACATCACTTAGTTCTTTAACTCTTTCATCACTGCTATCTGTATCACTTTCTGATTCTACATTGACAGCTTCAGTATCATCCTTATCTTTTTCAATGTCAGAAGATTGCTTCTCAGAACTGGAGGACACTTCACTCTTATCAGAGTCGTCTGAATCATCATCTGAATTAACCTTTTCATGATCAGATTCAGATAGTGTTTGAGAGCCGGATTCCTCAGACTTATCTTCATTTTCTTCCTCAGATGACTGATCCTCTGTTTCGAGAGTTTTAGAGCCAGACCCTTCACCTTTCTTCCTTCGCTTGGCTAGGCTTTCCTCTTCTGTGCGTTTACTTTCTTGTAGAACAAATTGTAGTTGTTCATCTTCTTCAGAATCGGATAAAGGTGGAGTTCCAGCTTCTTCCTCTTGAGGTTGCTTGCCCTTGCCCTTAGTTTCTTTTACCCTTTTAATAGTTGTTTCTTCAGTTTCTTCTTCAATTGGTTCATCACGAAGGGTAAGAGTCCTTTTGGGTTGACGAGTAACCTTCTTTGTTCTGGACTTAGGAACTTTGAAGGACTTTTCAACAGCCTTGGAAGCAGTTTTAGTCTTCTTTGAACTTAGCCCGACAGAATCATTCTTTTGAGCTTTGTCATAGACTTCATATGCAGTAGTGTTTCGAATAGCTTCTGATAAAAGAATGTCAGGAATTCTCATTCCTTGTTTCGTAGTGCTAGTCTTGTGAATTCTGGCAGAAGTGTACATCATATCCATGGCAGGTGTGTGTTCTTTGTCTTGCGGTCTAGGATCAATGTCAGGATTCTTATGCATGAAATGCTCAATGAGATACTTGGTGAATCGACAAAATGGGACTTTCTTTGTTGGTGAGTGTTTGAACTGTTGGGCATGATGAGTCATATCTTCCCAAATAATTTGAGCAAAGTCAATCGGTGCCATTTTGACAACCCCGCAGTAAAACTGCATAATTTCCAAAGATGGGTGTTCATGTCCGGTTTCTTTGCCAGTTACACAATTGGTGAGGATGGAGTATAGGGTGAGCCATGGTTGTGGTATAAATTTCCTGTCGATTTTGGATAGAACGGTGAGTTTGGACTTTGATTCGTCATATCCAAGTTCTCGTAGGAATCTGAAAATTTCTAACAAAGAGGGACGTGGAGTGAACTTCTTGAAATTTCTAGACCCTTCGGCTGGTAAACCAAGAACCGCGCGCAGTGTTGTAACATCAAACTGAATGTCTTTGTGGTCAAGACGAACCCCCATTGTTTTGCCGTCCTTGCTGACATCAACAGATTTCCAGAATTATGTCAAATAAACCTCAGGTACGCAGCATGAACAAGTGAGTAGTGGTCGCATGTAATGGCGTTGTAGAATCTCCACAATGATTTGACATGTTGGATGACATGGGAGTTTCCCTAGATCCACTTTCAGATTTGACTTTCCGATGTTCCTTTCATCTCCTTGAATGAGCTCGTGTCTAGGTGTGGTTCCTTGAGACATTATGGTACCTGAAATATACCAATACAAGCGACGAACACAATATAGTGATGTATTTGTTAGTTTCCATGTTGTCATCTTAGATGATGTTAGCGTGATCAAAGAATAATGAAACGAATAAGCATGCACAACTAACAATTATCAAGGCAACGATGAACACATACAACACATTATGCACGTATAAGTTAATACAAATCATGCAAACCAATCACTTATATTAATTCCATACTTGATAGATTTTAAAAAATTTGGGCAGAGTTTCATTTCATATATGTCACAAGAAAAGAACCTATACTCGATGGTTCTTATGGTCCACTCCATACTCGGAGAAAATTCACACCAAAACCAGTATACTCGGTGAAAGAACATATACCATACTCGAAAATTCATAACAACTGGTCATACTCGATAATGGTAACAGTAAACATACTCGATAAGACATCCATACTCGATAAGACAATCAACAGCATCATACTCGATAATACAATTAATTACATCATACTCGATAATACAATTAATTACATCATACTCGATAATACCCTTAATTACATCATACTCGATAACAGACATTATCATACTCGATAAACAACATGTAACATACTCGATAGTCAGCAAAGAACCATACTCGATAATGTTCACCATACTTGATAAGGAATCAAGATTGACTCATTCGAAGAATAGAGACAATTTTGTCGAGTATGAAAGAAAATTCATACTCGATGTAAAGTTGTCTTTATGCTTCGAGTAAGTGAAGCTTGAGTGCTTACTCGATAAGTTGCCATTATACTCGATAATTATAATTGGTTACTTGATAACCTTCATATCGGGCCAAAAATTTCAATATGACTTGGGTAACGGGCTTGCTTACACTTGACTTTGTTTGGTATAACTAAGCACAATCCAATCCTCAAGACTCAAACACATCGAGTACCTCAACCATAATAACGAGAACAGTTTTGAGCATATAAGGGCAAAATCAATAAAGGTAAACAAAAGATTCTAAGACTATGGGAGCATGTTATGTGAGTAAGTATAAGTCACAAATAACAAACAAAGCACACTAGCAAAGACCCTTTCAATACAGACCCTTAAACGAACCCTAAAACCACATTATTTCCAATTCATTCCAAACATATGAGTTAAAGGTTAAATTGACGGTGAGTACTATCATTAAATGACCTACCAACACGGCTTATGAACACCAATTACCTAAAACATCCAGTTTGAGAAAAACCCAAATTATGCTCAAGAACCCTAATTTCGACAAGTAACAATTAAGCCACAAAAATTAGATAGGAGTTCAAGCATATGATAATGAGAGGTTAATAACAAAGATTACCACTTACAATTAACGCAAAACTCAAAATCAAAAAATTTTGGGCGTGGGAAAAATTGGCAGCATAGAGACGCGTTTATGAGTTTATGTGGGAATAAAATGCGTACAAGTCTTGTATAAATAGGTGAAGCTATTGCTTGTTGGCAGTTTTGGTCCTTGTACTTATTTACAAACAAAACTTTTGACATTTTTGGCAATTACAGTCCCTTTGGTTATTAAGTCATGATTTACCGAGTACAAATAGTTGAGTCTTAGAGTTAAAGTGATAAAACTCCCCCTCGAACCAATGCCATGAAATTGAGGACGGTTTAACAAGAGTTTTTGGTCGAGAGTTAGTCGGAAAAGAGCATTTTTGATGAAGAAAATAATGAAATTAAAATTCACAAGAATACGACACTTTTCTCCCCCTCAAGATATGTTTACGAAGAAATATTGAAAATGTATTTGAACAACATATCTTGAGGTAGTGAATTTTTAAAATAAATCTAAAAAATTGAAAGAAAATCTTTTTGTGTTTTTATGATTTTATATTTTTGTATTTTGTTTTTGAATATGTATTTACAAAATGTTTTGGTGTCTGACTCGCTTAATTGTGTTTAAGAAAAGATTTTAAATCATCTGGAGTCAAGCACCGCATACCAATCCGGTGAACTAGTTCAGCAAACCGTGAGGAAGGTAATGGTTTTGTGAACAAGTCTGCCAATTGGTATTCAGTACCCACAAAATATAACTCAATTGTACCCTTTTCAATGTGCTCCTTGATGAAGTGATAGCGGAGATCGATGTGCTTAGATTTGGAATGAAGAACAGTGTTGCAGGAGATTGCTATCGCGCTTTTCGAATCACAGTACATCGGTATTTTGTTGAATAGGTAGCCGTAGTCCATTAGCTGTGTTCGCATCCAGATGACTTGAGCACAGCAAGCAGACATAGCTACATATTCAACCTCTGTAGATGATAAAGATGTGCAATCCTGCTTCTTCAATTGCCAAGACACAAGTTTGTCTCCAAGAAACTGCAAACCACCAGAAGTACTTTTGCGTGTGTCTACACACCCTGCATGATCAGCATCTGAAAATGCTATTAGTTCAAAACCGGAATCCTTCGGATACCAGAGTCCCATGTTAGTGGTTCCCTTTACGTATCGAATGATTCTTTTAGCCTCATTGAAGTGACGTTCAATAGGACTAGACTGATAACGTGAGCACATAAATACAACAAAGACAATATCTGGTCTGCTTGCGGTTAGATACATGAGTGACCCAATAATACTTCGGTATTTGGTGGGGTCAACAGGTTTCCCATGTAAATCCGCATCTAACTTAGTTGCGTTGGCCATTGGGGTATTGTAAGTATCACAACTGGTCATGCCATGTTTCTTAACTATCTCAAGAGCATATATGGACTGACTAAGGAAAATCCCACGGGGTGACTGATGAACTTGAAGTCCCAAAAAGAAGGTAAGTTCACCCATCATTGACATTTCAAAATTTTGTTTCATTAATCTTGCAAAAGCGTTTGAATACTTTTTATTTGTAGAAGCAAAAATAATGTCATCAACGTATATTTGCACAATTAAAACATCATCCCCGTGTTTTTGAATAAACAAAGTTGGATCTATTAAACCTTTAGTAAACGCATTAGCAATCAAGAAAATAGTAAGTTTATCGTACCATGCCCTGGGGGCTTGTTTGAGACTATAAAGAGCTTTCTTTAGTCTATAGACATGATTAGGATGCTCTGGGTCGACGAATCCCTCTGGTTGACTAACATAGACCTCTTCACATAACTCGCCGTTCAGAAATGCCGTTTTAACATCCATTTGATAGACAACCATGTTTTTGTGAGCAGCATATGCCAGAAAAATGCGAACAGCTTCGAGTCTTGCCACTGGTGCAAGAGACTCTTCAAAGTCAATTCCTTCTTCCTTAGAGTATCCTTTAGCAACCAATCGGGATTTGTTACAAATAACTATGCCATCTGCGTCCAACTTGTTTTTCCATATCCATTTCAGCCCAATGACGTACACTCCATCTGGTCGTTCAACTAATTCCCACACTTTGAGGCGTTTGAATTGATTGAATTCTTCTTGCATTGATTCAATCCAGTTGTCGTATGTGAGTGCTTGTTTAATGTTAGTAGGTTCATCTTGACAAACTGTGAGTGCGTAGATGCAATGTTCTCCATCTGAGTGAAGTCGTTGTCTGGTCATCACTAGAGCTGAAGGATGTCCAATGATGTGAACTAATGGATGATCTCTAGTCCAATGATGGGTTNCGATTGCCAAGACACAAGTTTGTCTCCAAGAAACTGCAAACCACCAGAAGTACTTTTGCGTGTGTCTACACACCCTGCATGATCAGCATCTGAAAAGGCTATTAGTTCAAAACCAGAATCCTTCGTATACCAGAGTCCCATGTTAATGGTTCCCTTTACGTATCGAATGATTCTTTTAGCCTCATTGAGGTGACGTTCAGTAGGACTAGACTGATAACGTGAGCACATAAATACAGCAAAGACAATATTTGGTCTGCTTGCGGTTAGATACATGAGTGACCCAATAATACTTTGGTATTTGGTGGGGTCAACAGGTTTCCCATGTAAATCCGCATCTAACTTAGTTGCGTTGGCCATTGGGGTATTGTAAGTATCACAACTGGTCATGCCATGTTTCTTAACTATCTCAAGAGCATATATGGACTGACTAAGGAAAATCCCACGGGGTGACTGATGAACTTGAAGTCCCAAAAAGAAGGTAAGTTCACCCATCATTGACATTTCAAAATTTTGTTTCATTAATCTTGCAAAAGAGTTTGAATACTTTTTACTTGTAGAAGCAAAAATAATGTCATCAACGTATCTTTGCACAATTAAAACATCATCCCCGTGTTTTTGAATAAACAAAGTTGGATCTATTAAACCTTTAGTAAACGCATTAGCAATCAAGAAAACAGTAAGTTTATCGTACCATGCCCTGGGGGCTTGTTTGAGACCATAAAGAGCTTTCTTTAGTCTGTAGACATGATTAGGATGCTCTGGGTCGACGAATCCCTCTGGTTGACTAACATAGACCTCTTCACATAACTCGCCGTTCAGAAATGCCGTTTTAACATCCATTTGATAGACAACCATGTTTTTGTGAGCAGCATATGCCAGAAAAATGCGAACAGCTTCGAGTCTTGCCACTGGTGCAAGAGACTCTTCAAAGTCAATTCCTTCTTCCTGAGAGTATCCTTTAGCAACCAATCGGGATTGTTACGAATAACTATGCCATCTGCGTCCAACTTGTTTTTCCATATCCATTTCAGCCCAATGACGTACACTCCATCTGGTCGTTCAACTAATTCCCACACTTCGAGGCGTTTNATGCGAACAGCTTCGAGTCTTGCCACTGGTGCAAGAGACTCTTCAAAGTCAATTCCTTCTTCCTGAGAGTATCCTTTAGCAACCAATCGGGATTGTTACGAATAACTATGCCATCTGCGTCCAACTTGTTTTTCCATATCCATTTCAGCCCAATGACGTACACTCCATCTGGTCGTTCAACTAATTCCCACACTTCGAGGCGTTTGAATTGATTGAATTCTTCTTGCATTGATTCAATCCAGTTGTCGTATGTGAGTGCTTGTTTAATGTTAGTAGGTTCATCTTGACAAACTGAGAGTGCGTAGATGCAATGTTCTCCATCTGAGTGAAGTCGTTGTCTGGTCATCATTGGAGCTGAAGGATGTCCAATGATGTGAACTAATGGATGATCTCTAGTCCAATGATGGGTTGAAGGGTGACGGTTATGAAATTGCTGCATGTTAACTGGTTCCAAATTGCGTGTTGACGACTCTGCAATTTCTTCAAGGTTTTGAGTCGGAGCAAATGAATTGAACAACGCATTTGGATCATAAGCTGCAGGTGCGGGTGCTTGTTGTTGGTTCAGATCTTCAGCTGCATTGTCTGTATTGGAGTCTGATTGTTCTGCAAAAGGATTGACGAACTCATTTGAAGGTGCACTGTCAGCTACAGTAGTAGTTGTTGGAGTAGTTGTATCAGGTATAGGAGTAGTATCAGGTTGAGCAGCGGAGCTAGTGGATACAACTGGTGCAGGTTGATCAAACTTATCATCAAACAAAGGTGCGAACAAAGTTTCCAATTCTTTGCGGGTTAGGGACAATGGTTCAGTTGAAGAATCTGGAAAGTTAAGACGGTTGGTTTCGGGTCCTAAGTTGTTTTGCTCAGAAGCCATTTCAGAAAGTTCATCAAAATTAGCATGAATCGTCTCTTGAATTTCTCTGGTGCGACGGTTGTAGATTCGGTATCCTTTGGAGTTCTCACAATATCCAATGAAAATCCCTATATCTGCTTTAGCTTTGAGCTTCCCAAAGTCATCACGATCATTATGTAGGTAGCAAAGAGCACCGAATACATGAAGGTGTTGAATATTTGGTTTGTGTTTGTGAACAATTTCATAAGGAGTTTTGTTGTGGCGTTTGCTGATCATACAACGATTTTGGGTATAACATGCGATTGAGATGGCTTCAGCCCATAAGTAATCTGGTAATTGAGCATGAATAAGCATCGTTCTTGCAGCTTCCACTAACGTTCTGTTGCGTCTTTCGACAACCCCATTCTGTTATGGACTTCTAGCAATAGACATTTGATGTTCAATTCGCACTTTCTCATAATAATCCCGAATAGTTTGATTCTTAAATTCAGTTCCATTGTCCGTTCTGACGATTCTGACTGTGTTTCGTAGTTGAACTTAAATTTTGGTGAGAAAGGTAATGATCATTGATGGAGCTTGATCTTTGCTTCGTAGAAAATAAACCCAAGTCCATTTTGAGTAGTCATCCACAATTACTAAAATGTACCGTTTGTCATTTATCGTTTGCACACGCATTGGGCCACACAAATCCATATGAAGAAGGTGAAGAACATGTTTAGAACTAGGTTCAGTTTTAGAGCCGAAGTGTGCACGTTTGCTCTTCCCTTGTTCACAAGCAGGACATAAGTGATCTTTTGAATATCTGAATCTAGGGAGACCCTCAACAAGTTTGTGACGAGCAAGGTCTGTCATGGTTTTGAAGTTAATATGAGACATACGCTTGTGCCATAACCATGATTTTGTTGAAGTTGCTTTTGAAAGAAGACAGATAGGGGATGATGCGGTCATGTCTGACAATGAAATAGTGTATAGACTGTTGCCACGAGTGCCGGACATAAGATCATTTCTTTGTATGTCGCGAACGAAACAAGTTTTTTCCCTAAATGCTACTTCCAAATCCCCATCACAGAATTGGCTGACTGAAAACAAATTGTGACCAAGACCTTCAACATAGTATACATGACTAATTTCGATGCTCCCACTGATGTAATCCCCATATCCCATAATTGCAGCGAAATGATCATTCCCGAATCTGACAGTACCAATGAACTTTGAGACAAAGTTTCTTAACAGTTTGAGATTGCCTGTCATGTGTCGGGAGCATCCGCTATCAACAATCCAAAGAACAATTTGAGCCACCTGCATCACACGAAGAAGACAAAGATGGAACAGATGTAAGGGTGGAACCCAAAGAAGTTGTGGGTTCCGTTGGGTTAGAAGCACACATTGACAATATCTTAGGTATCCATTTAAAGTTCTGTGTCCGCTCTAACCAACGTTGCCAATTCCAACTAGATTTTGCTTTCTTCTTAAAGAATTCGCTAGGTGAAGGCATGTTCTTAGAAGTATTATTCGCAACTATGGGGGCGACTACAACATTCTTAGAAACTACATTAGGCTTTCTTCCTAGCACATGTTTAGAAGCAGTAGTGGACCTAGGTTGTCTGCCAGATGTACGTTTCTTAATGCGAGATAAAAGAGAATTTGCCACACATTTTGCATGACTTCCAGATAACATACTTTTACGACAAAACACACATGAAGCATTAACATTGAGAGCGTTTAAAGGTTCATCATTCGTTACACATAGATTAGGATTACAATTTGCCAAATCAGAATCTAAATCTAATGCAACATGAGTTTTATTCAAGTTCCTAAGGTGATCTTCTACTTCTAGGGCTTCTAGTTTCCCGCTTCTATGCTTCCAGATTCTATTCTTCCTTTTGTTGCTCTTACGCTTTGATCTGTTAGCACTAGTAGTGGTGACTATTCCTGTAGAAGTTGAAGGATTCATATTAGAAGACTGAGAGTGTGTTTCCCTAGTGATTATGTCGATGTTGTACATTCTTGGAGCTAGCTCATGAGTATTAACAGTTTTTCCATTTTCAAGTGACTTAATGTTCTCTTTTAACTCAATGATGATGTGCTTTTGTTCTTGAATTCGAGAATCCATTTGACGATTGATGTAATACATGTCATTGTTTATAACCTTTAACTCTTCTAATTCCTTTTGATATTTTGAAATTTGACATTTTAACTCACCAGTTTCATCATGCAAGGAATTTGAAGTGTTA
This sequence comes from Artemisia annua, assembly GCA_014162995.1. Lineage (NCBI taxonomy): Eukaryota > Viridiplantae > Streptophyta > Magnoliopsida > Asterales > Asteraceae > Artemisia > Artemisia annua. The sequence goes on from LBNU01028458.1 coordinate 229,053, forward strand.
TGGTTTTGCAATTTCAATTCGAAATCAAGACTTTGACTTTGACACCATTCAAGCTTTTTGGTAAGTTGTGAAATCTCGTTTGAAAATTTATCTTGCACATCATCATTGTGTTGCCTAAGTTTCTCATTTTCACACTTTAATGTCTCAACATGTTCACTCAGCAATTTAATATCATTCATGTGATCATTATCACGCATAGCAGTACCAGATTCATACAAAGAATTCATAATCACAGACAATATATCAGCATTCAGAACATGTTCTAAGAAAAAGTCAGCCTCTTTTTGCAATCCTTTGTTTTGTCTTTGTTGTTTTGAAATCGTTTTCTCAGTTACATTAAACATTTCTATCATTGATTGTACCTCTGTTTGAAGTTCCTTTTCCTAATGTGTAGCACAAAGACGCAAATGTTGAACATGAGGCAAAAATTGTTTTTGAAAGATTTCCATTTTTTCTTTTTTGTAAGCATTTTGAAAAGTAGCAACAGTTATTTCTGAGTTTCTTTCAATTGCTTGTTCTAAAAATTGGATGTCTTCCATAAGCGTATCAAAATATCGCATAACACGACAACGTTTTGGCAATAGTTTAAGTTCTCCTGAATCAGGTAAAGGACCATTTATTTGTGCTACAGATTTAACATGACCAACATCTTCTAAATACCCAGGTTGCATTATGTACCAAGGTTGTGTAGTTTTCTCTTTTTGAGGCACAAAAGAAGCATATAAATGAGGAAATGTAGAACAAACAAAAGGTGTGTCATAAAAAAGAGTGCTCATTTTAGACCTAGTCTCATCTTCTATATCCTCTTCCTCTTCACAATCATATACAACAAAACGCACAACAGATTCATCAAAAAAATGTTCTGCACTATACAACTTAGGGTTTTCCTTGAGTGCTGGTTTTAGACAACAAGGTGTTTCATAACCAAGACCATAACCATACCCGTGAGGGTTTTGTTTGAGAGTAAACTTTTGAATGGTAGTTACGGAGTCACCAGTTTTGTAAACAACATTTTGAAATTCTTTTAGTATCTTTTCTAATTCAACAACTTCTTCAGCGTAAGAATCAATCTTTTTCCATGATTTTTGTTTGTATTCCCTGAACTCAGTTTGACAAATGGACAACTCGGATTTGGTTTTAGAAAGTTCCTCATTGAATTGAAGGATTTGTTGTTTATGTTCATGCCTTTCTTTTTTCCATTTGTGAGAGTAAATCATTTTTGGAGGCAGTTAATTCATGAAGTTGATGTTGAAAATCTTGTTCTTTAACATAAGATTTTTGGAAAGCAATTTCAAAACTTTTTTCTCTATTATCACGTGTTTCAAAATTAGTTATTTGTATTTTACAGCACTCAACGTCTTTAGTCAATGATGCAATCTGGGCTCTTAATTTGACATTTATAGCATTGCATTTTTGGAAGGATTGGTCGTTATTCATGACTAAGATTTTGGCTTCAGACTCTGGATCACTCGAAAGTTCATGTTGTTCAAAGTGATTATTAAAGTCATTTGCAAGTGGAGCATCAAATATAACATCTTGGTTAATTTGTACGTCGTCATCAAATGTAACAACAGGGTTAATTTGATAATCGTCGTCAAATGTAACATCTGTGTTTATTTGTTCATCCACTTGACAAGATAAGAATGAATCACTTTGAACACCGTGTTCCTCGTCTGATACAGATTCTGAAGGGGAGGCAATATCATGTATAAAGCATGTGTGTAAAGCATGTACCTCAGATGAACCATTAGTGTCATAAACTGGACCTGAATCACTTAGACGGAGTTGCTGCATGTTAGCCATAAGCATGACAGCTTCATTTGCTTCCAGATCTTCCATGTCATCATCAGATTGAGCATTGGCCATGAAGCTGTTGTCTTTAGCATTGACATTTCCACGAGCCTCATCCTTAAGAGCAAGAAGTAAAGCTTCCTTGTTGTATTTGCTACCTTGAGTTCGTGGTGAAGGACATGCAGTTGCCAAATGACCCACGCTGTTGCAGTCGTAGCATCGAATGACATTGTTACCAGAATATGTATTACCCGTTTCAACAAGCTCAACCCTCTTCTGTGGAGCAGTAACATTGTTCCGAAAGCTACCATTTGCATTAGACCGCTGACCATTCTCAGAATTACCCATATTACCACGGAAACCTGATCTACCAAAGTTACGATTCTGTATCTCAACACGACCATCATTAACAACAGCTTGAGTCCTTGTGTTAGAAGACGAACGAAGGCGGTTGTTGGACTTGTTGGAGAATTTTCTGAATGCCTTAGCAATGAGTGCAATTCCCTGATTCAAGTTGTTGAACTCCTCTTCATCTTCATCATGAGTAGCATTGGAGTAGTACATGGATTCATTGTTGTTATATGAGTCAATTAGACTTACATTGGTTTGCTGAGCAGAATCATAAGAGATGAGTGGTAGTGTAGGATTAGAAACATAAGCATGAATTGGTGGTTGTGACACTGGGTGAGATTGAGCAACAAGTGCTAATGAATTAGGAGTTGGAGGAGGTGTTAAATTTGCACGAAGGGCTCTCTCCTTGTTCACTTCACTCTCATGGTGCTTCAGATAATCAAACAATAATCCATAAGGTGCATCATGAAGATTCTTAGCTTGCCTGACAAATGTGACATACTTCTTCCATTCATACCCAAGACAACTTAGAAACTTAGTGTTAACAGCAATCCTAGGGAGTGGAATATTGTGTCGATCTAAATCATTGATGATGTTGGTGAATCGATGATAGTAAGACTCAAGTGATTCCCCGGGCTCAATCATGAAGTCTTCATATTCCATATAAAGCTTTGATTGCATGTCTTCTCGATTCAACTCAGTGCCTTCCATCAAGAGATGAACATGTTCCCACATATCCTTAGCAGTTTTCTGAGCATCTATACTTCGAAAGATCGGATTAGGAATTCCCTGAATAATGTAGATCATTGCCATTTCATCTGCCTCCCGATGAAGTTGTTGATCTGCTGTGAGTGAGGATTCAGCAAGTGGAGTAACAGTATCAGGTCTTGGTGGATTTCCTAATGGATCACCTGGAGTCGTTGTAGTTGGCCACTGAAATCGACCTTCGAGAATGACTTTTTTCATAAACTTCCCGTGAGGCTTCCTAAGTTCAATGAATCGTAAGAAACGACTAGCCCATTAAGCATAGTTGCCTGGTGTGAGCATTAGAGGAATGTCAAGAGATCCTGCTTCATGACGAGATTGTTGACTGGTGATTGCTTCACACATTTTACTAAACCAATGTGACTGCTGCTTAGTTTGTGGGAGAGCGGCTTACATTTGTTGATGCAAGTATGGTTGTTGTTGTGGGAATTGTTGTTGGTGCATTAAGAGCTGATGTTGTTCATGCAAATAGTATGGTTGATGATACGGTTGCTGTTGACGATTCTGTTGTAGCTGCTGATGATGATTAAGATAATTGTAGTGCGGAGGTTGAGACATGATTAATGATTATGTTAAATGGATCTTTTAAAGATAAATGAAGGTTGTTGTTGAAGATTAGTTGAGTTGGTAAAAAAATTTAGATGTTAAAATGAATCTGAGGTACAAACTCGAAAAATGAGGTTCAAACTCGATAAATGAGGCGCAAACTCGATGGGTTAGGGTTAGGGTTGGTGTTCCTTACTCGATAAGCACATATACTCGATAAGTTTATGTAATGGTACTTACTCGATAACAGTTGATGATCCGAGTATAGTTTAGCCTTAGATATATTATCACGTATCCTTACTCGATAAGACAATAAGGAAGAAACTTGGTGATACTCGATAGTAGGGAACCTTACTCGATACACCTTAGAATAAGCCAACCTTACTCGAAAGAAATAATACCTTACTCGATAGAATAAAGCACTTACTCGATACACCTTATCCTAACTCGATAGAACCAGAAAAATTTGAACCCTAAAAGCTAAAATTTTCTACCAAAACTAATGTAAAACAACCGAAATTTTCCCTTGGCGATTGATACCACTTGTTAGGTCACCATTTTGTAACATAGAATAATATAATCTTTAGAGAGAGAAAGAAAGAAGAGAGAGAGAGTGGAAGAAACTCTAGTATGTGTAAATGAAAGACTATTAATTACTAAGAGAACCAACACCCTCCTTGGAGGGTTACATGAGTATTTATACTCTATGTCTAGGGTGGCTTACATCTTTCTCACATTAGTACTATTGCTCCCTAGACTTTAACAAAACATGTAAACTTCACATGATTACATGAAAACATAAATATAACTTAACTTAATAATAGTTTGAAGCAACCTATTACAAAACTTAATGACCGACACTTGATATTAATGGAATGTGATCCTAACAGATGGATTAATGATGCGCGTGGGATTGTTTACGCACTTTGTTTTACCTCTCAAGGGATCTCAAGAGGCTTACAATCCCCACCAGGCAGTGTACCTGACCGATGTAGTATAGTGTAGTGGCAAGTACCAGGGGATTGATCGTTCTCTCACAGGGAATAGTGTTCGTTAGGTCAAAAGCTACTCTAATTAGGTCTAGGGATGAAGGATGATTCTTTTTGTGTTTTCATATTTTATGAAAGCAGGTAAAATCTCTGGTTTTGGAGGAGAGGGCGGAATTAGTTGTTAGTCAACTAACCCAAGTTATCTACTTTTATACTACTTATATTTTTGTATTTTTTTGGTTTTGAGAAAATCAGTGGTGGGAGAGTAGTGTTTACTTAGATTTCATTACTCCCTAACTATCTTTTACCATGTAATTAGTATGTTGAGTTTGCGTGGAGAGTTTGCGTGGATGACGGGTGTATTCCTAACAAGTCGTAGGGAGTGCGTTCAATTCCCTACTACCT
>LBNU01028460.1:10090-37155 GCA_014162995.1 Artemisia annua
ATATATATATATGTATATATATATTGTTTTTTTCCCATCCAACCGGTTGGCAATCTCATTGATAAAGATAAGTGTAGAGGATGTGGGAGTCTAGGAAACCCGATGGGACCATTTAATGTTATCTTTCCTTGCGGGACAACCAGTCCCATCATTTGGCAAAACCCAAAAAGTCTTCCATACAGGACTTGACTCTCGGAACCAAATAGAGAGAGAATATTGATTTTGAGGAGCGAGAGTTTTTATTATCGGTTGTTGTGGTTCGCTGTGTGTGTATTGAGTGTATTTTTAAATGATAAAATATAAAATTAAAATTAAAATAAGAGAGAAAATGTGTTGCAATGGTTAAAAGAAAATTGAAGGAAAAAAATAAAGTAAATGTCTTTTGATGATTTGAAGTTGATGTGGCGAAGGAAAACCTTCAACCACACCCTCCACCGTTAGTTATGTTTGCTAGTTTGCATGTTGCATATGATACCCGGCTTAACACATAATTAAGCATAGTACATTATAAAATTTCAAGGGTTGCATGCATAAAAGTATGGGATATTTTTGACTGGTCACTTTTAGATGACAATACATCTAAATAAATTATTAGAAATGTGTCGCATTTTTATTGGGCAAAGTTGTCGGACGTGTCACCGTTTTTGAGGTATATAGAGTATGAAACATATCTACCATTCATTCAAGATTTACATCTTAAATAAACACATGATTGAAATGAAAATTCATTCCTTAATTCTCATTCCCGGATACCAAACGCACCCTAAGTTTTTAAATGCAGTCACGAAAATAGTTTGTGAGTAAAGGTTTTTATAACTGTTGTAGAATCGGGCCACATGGCAACAAAATGAGAGGTTTATAAAAAGTGCGAGGATCTTCGACCCGAACCGAACCATAGGTGTAGTAAATACTGTAAAAAGTAGTCGTAGATAGAAATTATCCTATATAACATTCAGTGAGAACTTATGAACAGTGCCGCTTAGGAACAGTACCAATAAAAAAAAAATGCCTACAACTTGGGCACGCCCCATTTGCCTCTTTCTATCACAAAAACCGACCCGAACTATTCACCCTCTCTCACGTTTTCTTTTATAATTTTGGATCCATGTGGGTAGCTTCGGCGACTATTATCCGGCAATGTACTATGGAACGATTTTTTTATTCCTTTTGTGGCTATTTTTTTGCCAGATGTTGCCTTCTACCTCCACATATTGTATGTTGGTTGGTGTATATGATCTTAGATCTGTGTGGGTTATCTTTTTGTCATCAAAAAAAAGATCGGCAACTTGGCTGCTTTGACGGATTCATACTAGGTTTGGTCTTTGTTTGTTGAGTTTTTTTGCCTATTTTCTTTGTACCATCTAAGGTTGGTGGTTGGCTTACTTTCTGAACAAAAAAAAAATAAAATAAAATAATAATAATAATAATAATAAAAAATAAGCGATCAAATTTGAGGTTTGGTAACATTTTTTTTAGTTATGTTTTTGATGCTGGGTTTAGGATTTGAGTTCGTTAATTTGTGATGATTATTGTTCTCAACGATTTTGTGCCTCCTTTAGGGTTTCAGATTTGTATCATTTAATTAGGGGTTTTTTTTTAGCTTTAGGTTGTTGATTTTTAGGCTTGGGTTTGCTTAATTAAGCCTCTAATTAAGTGTTGCATTGAATAAATTGGTAACTTTTAGGTTGATATAGGTAGTTGTTCTTCATACTTGATGCTCTCATTATACATATATAACATTCAGCAGGATTTTCGGGTTACACTTTGTTTGTGACCCGCTCCATCCAGGCCCATATAATAATTTGGTTTATGGTTTCCCGACCCTCCCTATTCATCATAACTCACACCCCTCCTCTTTCTTTGAGATCCGACCGGTGCAACTCATATGCATTTTTATTGTTTTTTTAATATATTGAGCGACTTTAGGGGGTTTTATCGATAGTTCGAGATTATGGATGATGTTTGTGTTACAGATTATGATTTAGAGGAAATGTATATTCATAGTGTCTTAAGTTGAGAAAGGATTTAATTTCATAAAATATGGTTTGAATATGCTTCATTTTTTATTTATACTGACCAAAATAAATGCACATTAAAACAAGAAGTGGTGGTGTTTGGGGGTTGTGTTTAAGGGTTTTGAGCTGTTGATGAATGACAATTCATAACAGATAATTCATTGAAGTTGTAATGTATAAGTAGGGATGCGGGTTTGTTCATCGAATAGTATATATTTTTGCCGAACATTATGAATGGAATTTAGGGTTTATGGGATTGGTTGATCAGTTTTTTTTGTTTTCTTAGGGGGTGTTTGGATTGGCATATTTTTAAAATTTTGGGTTTTGTTGCTTTCGATTATTGTTACTGCTTATTTTTTGTCTTTATTTTATTGTTTTTAATTTTGGTTCTAGAATATGATTTTGTTATGTGTAGGATTGAGTGAGATACATAACGCTGAAGCATTACGCATCGTTTGGTTCTGTTATGATCTAAATCGTCCATGAGGCTATTGATTGTTCATCCTTGCAGCATGGTTTTAGAGTCATATCATCATCCTTGAATGAGCATTTTACTTACGGCCGCATCTTGGCGATGCAGCCACACTCCCAATGTGGTTGCAGCCATGGCGGGAGTTTCAAACCAATGTAGGGACCTGATATGTATCTTGGATAGGCAATCCGAATGGTAATTGCTGCTTCAGAAGGTGGCATTTGCAACTGTGATTGCAGCCGTGGCTTAGTAGCCCATGATGAGTCTGACTATATCTGACCCCGTATCTTGGCGGGCCAGTCACACTACCACTGTAGTTGCAGCCATGGCGGGCGTTTGAGGCAATGATGAATTTGAAGGGGTTCGATTAAAGCCCTGAATCTCCGTGTCTTGGAGGGGCATTTACACTAACGCAACCATGGCAGTTGTTTCAGCTTTGTACAATCGGTGACGCATATTGTGTAAGGCAGTATAAACCAAAAACAAAATGGGTTATTTAGTTGTTTATTATTGAGGCAATGATGATACCTAGCTGCATTTTTTTTTTGTCAACATAATTTACCAAGAGCGGTAGCTTGGCAGGGCAACCTAACTCAAATTGTGGTTGCAGCCATGGCCGATATCTTCGGTAAACGTACTGTGCTGAGGCCCGTACCCTGGCAAGGCCTCCACACTTAGACAATGGTTGTAGCCATTACGAGTATTGGCCACTGATTCAACATTCACAGCTCTGAGCCTCATTTGTTCCAGTTCTGACCCACATTTATTTAATGGCCATTTTTTTCGTTTTATTTATACTCATTTTTTGGATTTTCTTTGGTTTAAATTATGCTTCTCATGGCCAAAAGTTTTTTGCGTGACAGGTCTATCAAAAACAATATTTCTGCACAAACATTTCAGCAACAAAACCGTATTTAAAAAACACTTTGCTGCATGAACCAAACATTATTTTAAAACCATTTACAAACAAGTACCAGACTTTATGTTTACCTCAACCCGCTGATCCACCAGAAAACTCTTTCCAAAAACCTCATCCCATAAAAAGTTTACGTACCTAAATCCACTGATCCACCAAAACCAAGGGTGTGTTCAAGGGTGTAGTTGGGTTGCCGTTGGTACATATGATGCATTGCTAATATTCATAAGCGTTACGTTTCTCTAATGGTAAGTTATAAATATAGTTTTCGTTTGGTTTTGATCTGTTTGACTTATGAGATATACATATTCAGATTTCGTTTGGTGTGGGTTCTTGGGAAAGCTTAAAGCTTTTTTAAGGCTGTTTTACCATGTCTCACTTTAAAACTGATATATTGTTTTTGGAAACAATTAGAAGCTAATAAAAACGAAATGTCTTACGTAGGTTTTTTAAAATTGATATGTTATGAAGTTTTATATAAAGATGATGAAAAAGAACACGTGGAGAACGGCGATAAGCACAAAGAGACTGAAGAAATTACTGAGCAAACAAAACCACCTCTTGGGAATGTGATCTTCAGGTTAAGTACAGCGCTTCATTCCTCACAGGTACGTGTGTCAAACAATCTCATGTCTTGCCATGTTTTACATTTCCATGGTCATCAGTTTTTTAGATGTTATAATTCTTAATAGTTTTAAAGGTTGGAAAGTGTGCCTCTAAATATAGTACGAAGACTCTTATCAGATATAAACCTTAGGTGCTATAAAAAATTCTGAATCGGAAAGAGCTTATGAGGAAAGTCTATGGTGATGCTAATGAATTAAAATACATGTTTTTGGCTTGACTGTATGAAAAACAACAACAAACGTTACTGCTTATTCGCCTTTAGATATGTGTAAATCTGTTCAACGTTTTCTACGATTGGGTATGTCTTTTTATCTAATTGATTTTATGTCAATTAAATATGTTACTAATTGATTTGTGTTTGGTGTATGCTTATGTTTTAGTAGTTAACTGTCAAATGTCGAGAAGTATTTGTACATGCGATAGTAATTTAGTGCTAAGCGTTGGGTAAAGATATTATGATCATGAGATTACTAGATGAATAACTGGAGTGATGAGTCTGCCTTCGAGTGAAAACAAATTTTTAGTTTAATATTTTGATGAGGTTGTTTGCATAGTCTAATGAAGGGCATCTCAAGTTTTTCTAACGCTAAACATATGCAATAGTAGTTAATTGGTGGTCAAAATGAATAAACTTGAGTTGCTCTTTATAATAGTTAAGAAACAATTTCATGACTAAATACGATACAATTTTGCTTTTACACCTGCATAAGCCACCACAAATAGAATATTAAGATGCAAGTTATGTTTGCAGTTATTTAGATTTTGGAGTTATTTAGATTTTAGAATAATAAGCCCACATTTTTAACACAGTTGATATATTAGGCTCAAACAAAGATTATTATATAATTGCTCATTTTAGCAGTTTCTTGATGTGCTTAAAATTAATCAGATAGGCAGACACTATAAGCAACTCAGGCCAACTATTGTGAGAATATTTATATTTACATTTGATTTTGACAGGTAGCTGAATTTGTCCTGCTCTTTTGTTATGGGAATGAAAATGCAGGTCAATTGTTGGTCGTCAATGAAGAACAAATAGGTTGCTTCTTGAGACTGGACTATGATTCACCTAGAAAATGAAGGCCGTTATGTTCGGTCAAGCTACATATCGGTTAGAGTCTTACAAGTTTTTGACTTTTTTAGATTTCAAGAAACCAGACCCACCTGAATTTGTGTATTAAATTGGCATTTGTATTGTAACAGGTTCAACCTGAGTTAAGAAGTTTTCCATACTCTTTTCTTCTTTTTTTTTGAACTTGAGAATTTTTCCTTATTCATGACAGAAAAGAAAAACATGAAGCTGATTGCAAAAAACTATTTTTGCAACAATTGTTAAACCTTCTTTGGCAAAACATCCCGCGGCAACGCGCGGGTGATCTACCTCGTTATACACATCGAGTAAAAAAGTTTTTACTTTTTAGACATAATCGACATCCTCCTCCTCCCTCATTTACTCGGATCTAAAATCCCACACCGTGACCTCTTTCATTCGATTTTTAGTTCTTTCATTCGCACATCTAATCGTTCAGATTCACTGGTTTCATTACAGGTATCGCATCTTCTGCTATAAAATTTGTTTTATTCAGTTACTTTGCTATGTGCTTATTCTCGACTTTATTAGGAAGAAACAGGAAGTTCGATTATTTTTTTAACTATATTGATTTTTGCTTATTTTGATGTATGTACTATATCGGGTGATTATTTGAGAATTAACATCGTGATACTTTTGGTAATAGTTATATTATATTTCTACTAGTATCTAAAAAGTTCTTTCACATTAAAGGTAAAAAAAAAATTGTACTGTTTATTCCTATACGGCCAAGGACATATGAGGACTAGCTGACTAATCCACGGGGTTTAAAAATGGGTAAAGCCCTCCCTTCTCATGAAGTTGGCGTGGCCACTTCCGAGTTGTTTGCACCTAGGACCTCACACATTTTAGTGATATACTGATATTAGTCACAAGCCTTTTGTCTCTAGGCCACCCTTGAGTAGTTGGGTAGATAGTGCTTTATAGTAGTAACATATGGTTTATGATATGCAGCATGGGGTTATGTCTTATCATTTGATTGATTTTGTGTTGGTTGGCATGAGTAAGCGAAAAGAACTATGAAATGAAACGCTTTTGGAAATACTAAGTATATCGGGTGTGTTTGGCAAAACTAGGAGGTGCCGGAGCTGGAGTTATAATAGAAGCCACATCAAGTAGCTTCTTTTTTAAGGCGTTGCCATCCAAATAAACTTCTTAATTTAGTAGCTTAAGCAGTTAAGCTCTTATAATCTGTGGGTCAAACACACCCATTGGCTTATCGGGTTCTGCTAACATTTGGTAGTATATTGACATATTGGGTTCTTTTAGACTTACGTATATAAGATTTTAAAAGACCCCCACCGATGCTTTTCAATAAAGAAAGAAATTTTGATAACAAACGCAAGAAAATTCACTGAAAAACACAAGTACCAGGTCTCTTCATAGATGATGAGTTGAGGTGTGAGCGAATTGATACTATTGAGAGAATTAAGTAGCAGATTATTTGGATTTGTGTCAATTGCTAGTGATAGTATCTATTAGGTTTTGATTTTCTAATAAAATCACTTAGTTGGCATATTCGATTAGCTAAATGAAAGACGGGGTGTTGGGATATAGTCATGCTGCCCTTCGTTGCTATTACACTTTTTTTTCCATACATGACTTTAATTGTGTGCCTTTGGTAAGTTTTCATTGGTTACTCATTCAAAGCATTAAAAGAATTTAATATCAAACATTTTTAGAAAGTTGCATCAGACTCTTCCGCTTATATATAAATGTTACAATCTTGACATAATACACAGTATAAGAAAATTGTTTTAATCATTCGAATGTATCTGAAAGACTAAAATAAAACTTAGGCAAGGTAGTGTTTCCTGTGACCGTGAGCCAAATAGAAAATGACACATTGTTGGCACATATCAAGATTTCAAAAATAGATTCACAAAGTCGTTTACTCGTGTGTGGGGGCTGGGATGTTACAACAAGTGATTTCTGATTTTAATATCCGTAAACCAAATCAATTTTAGTATTCTTCTTGTGTACTATGTATAATAAATACTTTTGACTCTGTTTCCAAAGTCAGTCAGTTAGCTGATTTGTGTATTTCTTTTTTTCTTGCAGAAATGTCCTTGAAGCAGTATCTGGGTGTCATGAAGGCTGAGCTTTTATCGGAACTTCTGGACAGTTCTTTTTCAGGTCTAAAAAAGTGAATCACGGCTGTTTATCTGATAAAATATATACACAGTGTCGACTGACCTTTTATCTTATTGTAAAGATTTGACTAAATCATTCTGCAACTAAAATGACAGAAATATTCAGCTACACCGCTTCTAGACAACTCTCACAAATGTTCTTTGCAATACTCTTCTTTCATGGTTCTGAATACCTTTTAGCAATCTTCTTTCACGGGAAATCAAATGTGACCCTTAGTTCTCTCTTAATTAGCCAACAATATTTCATGGCAATGTTCTTTTCAGTTCTAGAATACTTATTCGAACTTTACTTTTTCCCCGGATTAAAAGAACATTGGTGGATTAGTAATGTGGGACTTTTCATGGTCATTGTCGGGGAAATAATCAGGAAGCTTGCTATTATAACTGCTGGACGGGCTTTTACACATCTTATTCAAAGACATCATGAGGAACATCATAATTTAGTTACTCATGGAGTTTATAACATCGTTCGTCATCCAGGATACACGGGGTTTTTTATTTGGTCAGTTGGTACTCAAATAATGTTGTGTAACCCTCTGTCAACTATTGCATTTACATTAGTCGTTTGGAACTTTTTTCATAGAAGAATACCGTACGAGGAGTATTTCTTGAGACAGTTTTTTGGGTCCGAGTACGAGGAGTATGCTAAAGTGGTTTCTTCTGGGATTCCATTTGTGAAGTAATAAAGCTAACGCAGTACCAGTTGTATCTCCATTCATTTGTTACGAGCGTATATTTAGGCAGGTTGAAGGACCGGATCTTCTTCCATGGTAGTTTTTGACATGTAAGTTCTTTGTTGTTTAGAGTATGTATGTTTATGAATTAAACATTTACCTTAACAAATTTCCATGGATGTTTCTTTTTTGCTTTGAGAATATTAGATGCATTGTCATGGAAATCACATGGATTTTTTTTAATAGAATTGATGGTAGTATCACGATGCATCTTTATATTTTGAGTACTAGTATCACATATGTTTCTTTTTAAATAATATTATCTCGAGCCAGTCTACCTTGTTGAAATCCAAGCAACCGAGAATGCAATTGGTGGTATCTACAGTGTGCTTAATCAAAGGCGTGAACACGTGTTTGAGGAGATGCAGAGGCCCGGTACTCCATTGTACAACATCAAGGTGTATCTCCCTTTCGTGGAATCCTTTGGGTTTTCTGGTGCTTTGAGAGCTTCAACCTCTGGTCAAGCTTTCCCACAGTGTGTGTTTGATCATTGGGACATGATGCTAGCAGACCCATTGGATTCTACGTCTCAGGCAGCCACACTTGGGACTCAGATCCATAAGAGGAAGGGTTTGAAGGAGCAGATGACACCCCTATCTGAGTTTGATGACAAGCTGTAAGCGGCAAATGCGCCTGTGGTCTGGGGAATTTTCTTGGTCCTCTTTCTATCCGTTCGTCATATTTTCTATAATGTTTTTTTCTTTAGCGTGCTGGAGGTACTGTGTTTCGTTCTCTTCTTGGCTGTGGTCGTGAAAACTTGCAAGACAATTATGCTGTTAATTTTGACAATCTTGTTTTACTATACTTTGGTTGTTATTCTGAGTTGTTTTTATTTTGTTATGATTTGTGTTTATGGTTTAATCTTCAGGTTCTTATCATTGATAATATGCGATATAGGCGATATAGGCGTGCATCTTATTTAAGCAGTGGCACCATCTGGTGTTATTTAAACAGTGGCACCATCTGAAGCTAAATAGTTTACAAGTTGGTTTAGGATAGTACTTTTAGCGCTCAACATAGGTTACTATTTTATAACTTAATCATTGAGTTGGGTTATTCTTTTTCATGTTTATGTATCTTGTGATGAACTGGATACCTATGGTAGATACAATAAGGGGTAATTTGAAATGTTGATTCTACCTTCTAAAGATGTGTTATCAAATTTGTACTGAGATTCTGTTAGAAGTGGATCTGCAGCTATATGTCAAATTGTTTGCTTGAAACTGAGAAATATGTGGCTTTGTGTTTTTAATTGGTGGAAAATGTTGCTTGAAATGCATGATTGAGGAGTACCATTTTAGGGTGTGAAGATATTTTAATAGATAGAAGTTGCTGGTCTGCTACTACATGTGATATTGGTTACGGTATTTCTTGGGTTGCTAAGCGGGTTAGTGCCTATATTGCATACCAACAGATCGGTTTCATGGTTATTAAGATCCGATCTTGATTTTAGGATCTAGGGGTGTAACTTAGCCGATATAACTTGCGAGCAACTTGAGATCGAGTCAAAAAATATTCAATTTGACTCGATTTTAAACGAGTCCAGCTCGAGCTCGAGCTACTCGTGTAATATGTCTAGTCGAATTCAAGTTTTATAAGTTACTCGGCTCGTGAAGCTCAAGAGCCTTAGCGAGCTTTTATAAAATTACATATACACCCTTTATTTACACATATATTTACTTCATTGTCCTTCATATAGAAATAAAAAGTTAAACACCCAAAAGCAATTTTACACCAAACCACATATTATTGGTGCCGTTTCATTTCTTCCAACCTCCACAATTTGACTAGGAACATCTAAATCAACCAATCAGAAGTTGATTCCTACAGTTCATCATTCAACTATCTAGGGTAATTATTAGTTTTTATCTGACTATTTCATGTTAAATCGATATGGTATTATTCGTTGGCTACTCCATATTTTTGTTACTTGGTTCTGTGTTTTGAATTTTTGATGATGAAAAGAATCCACCATGGAAGTGTAAGTAGTCTGTTTTTTTGAACAAAGTCAACAAACAAGTTAGTAACACAAAAGGAGTATATTATTAGAAGCCTTGTAATGCGGCGATTACCAATGTTTTGAAACCCGGTTCGACCTAGCTGGGTCAACCAGTTGAACCGGTTCCGGCCAAAAAAAGGGGTCATATTAAATCGGGTTTTTCATTATTCAAAACCCAGTTACACCCGCTGGGTTTAAAGTGACCAGGGTCAACCCGGTTCTCGAAACCCGACAGGGTTTGGTTTTTTTCTTTTTTTTAGAAATAAAAAAAGTTAATTATATATACTTCTGATGTAATTCTATTTTTAAACGTTATTTTGTTGTTAAATGTTTTCCTAAGCTCAATGTATGGATTGGTCATGATTTATATATATACTTTTTTTACGTATTGTTGAAAAAAAAGAGTTTTTTTTTTTTTTTTTTTTTTTTATATAATTTATAGAAAACCGGATGGTCGAACCAGTTGAACCGGTAACCCGGTGACTCGACTGGGTCGATTAAAGACCCCGGTTTTCAAAACATTGGCGATTACATTTGATATAAAATTAGGCCATGCAGAAGATCTATATTCTAACTCTTATAAATGAAGTACTTATTCCCCAATTTTGTTCTTATCTTCATATAGATACTTATGTGACAATAAATTGTATTTAAGTTTTTATCTACAAATTAAATTAGTTATAAGATCGACATGTTTATGGGTTGTTGACTTGACGTGATAATATTATATGTTATGCTTTTTAATAGACTAGACGAGTACCGTGCATAGCAACGGGATTTTATAGCGACAGATAGTTTATTGATAAAAAAAAGTTTATAGGTTAAACATAATGTTTTGAAGATTTGGGAATTAAACAAAATGTTTTGAAACCCGGTTCGACCCGGGTGGTTCAACTGGTTGAACCGTTCCGGTCGAAAAACGGGTTTGAAGCGTCCCGGGTCAACCCGGTTTGTGTTTTAATTGGTTGTATTTAATTTGGTATATATGTTTTTAATTGGTTGTACAATCTGAATAAATCATTGTGGTTTTAAGTAATGGATAATGTTTTGAAACTCGGTTCGACCCGGGTGGTTCAACCGGTTGAACCGTTCCGGTCGAAAAATGGGTCGATTTAAACTGGGTCAACTTGCTAGGTTGGGTCGAAAATGAGTCAAATTAAACTGGTCAACCCGCCGGGTTTGAAGCGTCCCGGGTCAACCCGATTTGTGTTTGAATTAGTTGTATTTAAACCGGGTCAACTTGCTAGGTTGGGTCGAAAACAGGTCAAATTAAACTGGGTCAACCCGCCGGGTTTGAAGCGTCTCGGGTCAACCCGATTTGTGTTTGAATTGGTTGTATTTAATTTGGTGGATATGCTTTAATTTGGCTGTACAATGTGAATAAATAATTGTACTTTTAAGTATTGGGGTGTTTTAATAAGAGTATTAATTACATTTCACTTTCTCTCTCATTAGACCATTCTTGAAAACTCAACATTTCACTTTTGACCATTTTTCTATTATAGGTAGTAAAGATAAAGATAAAGATATGGAATCGTCTCTAAATGAGGGGTCATCATCCCAATGTTTGGGTCAAAAGGGTTTTGCTAGTCAATTCGTCGTAACATGAATGCCAAAAGACAACTCGAGTTTTAAAGATAATGAAATAAATCACACAACTAATAATAGCGGAAATATGGTAGATAAGGAGGAGGAGGAAAGTTCTCTTTTTGAACGTAAGAAAAGGAAACATACTTTTAAAGTTTGGTTAGAGTTTAAGAAGATTACATCATTGTAAGAGCAAACTTTCTGTACTTGTAAGCGGAAGTACTACTCACTTTGGAAGACACTTAAAAGGTTGCACCAAATGAGCTATATATCAAAAGCAATGTTGAGGTAAAATCTTGCGTCTACCCCAAACAAGCAAAGTGAATCCTCCGGACTGTGATTGGTCCTTCGGATTCCATGTAATCCTTTATACGTCCCTGTCCCCTCGGTTACCTATAAGACAGAAACGTCCGTTAGTCTCGCCCCGGGAGTGTATCCCAGGACCAACCTCCGGCGTGAGAGTAAGTATATATCTTAGAGGAAGAAAGTATAAGTAAAAGATTAGAGAGCAAGTGAGTAAGTTAACCTAAAGTGAAGATATTTCCTCTATTTATAGGCTGTTCACATGGAGTGCCAGGCTGGTTTGTACTTAATCCCTTAGTGTTCGCTTGTTTATGCTCCACTACCATGTACTTTGTGTACTTGATCGTACTTTAGTTTGCGTAGTTATCGCATATCCGGATGGTCGGGTCATCCGGGGAGCGCATGGTCATTCGGATATTAAGGTCTAACGGATATTGGTTCATTCCGTCCGGATTTGGTCCGTTCCGTCCGGGTGTGGGTCTGTTCTGTCTGGATGTCGGTCCGTTTCGTTCGGCATGGATCCGGAGGATACATACACCAACATGTCCCCCCAGTATCATAGTATTGGTTATGCCAATGGTGTGATACTCAAAGTCTTTGTTTTTGTTGTTTTCCGGAGGGTATACTGTGATTTTGTCGAGTTATATGCGTGTACAAAATGCCAAATGTGATTAATGTGTCGGTTTAAGGAACGCCGCCGTTTTTACCGCATCCTCAGATCATGACACGTATGCGTATCTTTGGATCGTGTGGCCTAGATGATGACACGTAAGCCATTTGTATGACGCGCTGTTTCGCGCTCATTCTTTTCACCTATAAATAGTTCATTTCGTTTCATTTTTACCACTGTAATTTCTCTCTCTATCCTTGCATATTTTCTGACAACTTCTTCGTCCGTATTCCGAACGATCGTCCGGTGCGCGAGTTTGCTTATTTCTTTCAGAGGTACGTCTGTTCCGTGGTGTATATCTTTGGTATTTTGTTGTTTTGGCTATACTTCTTCCTTCCGTTTTTCCATCATGTCGGAGTCTTCTACATCAGTATGTCAAGATGATTTTTCCGTGGGGAATGACCCTTCGGTAAAGTCCGATATGGACAGAAAGACTTCTAAGACGCGTCCTTTGGACGTTCTTGCGGTAGTTGAGTCTTTCGGCATTCCTAAGGACTTGCATCCCAGGGTTCCTCCGAAGGACATGACGATGGATCAGCTACCGGCTGACGCCATAGGTCTTTATGTCGAGTATTTTTTCGAAGGGGGTCTCAATGTTCCCTTCTCTACTTTCCTCTTAGAGGTTATCAAGTATTTTAAGGTTCATATTTCTCAACTGGTTCCCCTCGGTCTGCATCGTGTGACCCTTTTTGAGGTATACAGCCAGAGTTTGCATATTCCTCCGACCACCTCCTTGTTCAGGGTTTTTTACAAATTGAGTAAGCAGGGTAGTTGGTTCTTGTTTGAGAAACGAGCGGGTAACAAGAGGAAGGTTTGTTTTGGTGACTTTCCGTCCAGTTTGAAAGATTAGAAGGAGCAATTCTTTCTAATAGATAGGCGTGCCATCCCTTTTGCCATGCCTTGAAGGCATCATGATTCGGACGTCTCGGCTCCTTTTCCGAAGGATGAGTATAATGTTGCCCATGCCGAACAGTTGGCTGAGAAGGTCATAGAGCCTTGTCAAGTTCCACATGATTTTTTGTACATGTTGGGTTTGTCTACCTACTGGAAGTTTCCCTGATACCGGGCGGCCTTGAGGGATGAGGCGGGAAGGGGTATAGGCTTTGTCTTCCGTGTGTTGTTGTCCTCTTTTTTTTTTTCTTTTTTTTTCGCATTCCTGTTGCCTTACCATCGGCTTTTCCCTTTTTGTAGGTATTACAATAGCTGATTATTTAAGGAAACCGTCATTACGCAAAAATGTGAACGTGGTGAGGGGAGACAAACTCCAGGAAGGTTAAGAGGTGGAGATGCATCTGACTAAACCGCTGGCTTCGAATGCTGATGTTCCGGAGAAGACAGTTGAGCTTCTGGAGGTTAAAGTTCCGAGTAAGAAGGTGCTGGCGGCAAAGGATAAGAAGAAAGAGCATGTCGTTAAGTTGGGATTGAAGAAGCCTTCGGGTACTGCTGGAGGTTCTAAGTCCCAGTCTGGGAATAAAAGGGCCGGGGGGATGTTTGCTCCCGCATTCAGAAAAGAATCAGGCCAAATGCTAATATTCCGGTTGTCGAGTTAGATCCTACGGAAGATGTTCCTGCCCCGACTCCCATCCGCACAGTGTCACCAACCAATCTCTCTTCCGCCGGAGAAGAAGGAGGGGTTAGTCGTGTTGGAGATGCTGAAACTGGTACGCTACGGATGCATCTTATGTTTTCTCCTATTGCTATGTTTTATATTTTACTTACATTTTCTTGATATTTCAGGTGGTTCGAAGGCTACCTCTTCCGACCGGGGTAAGAAGGTGGCTGAGGAGGAAGATATTGATATTGAGGCTGATTCCTCCGATGAGGCCTTTATTCCGGAGTGGTCGGTGAAGAGGGGACCCGGATGAACAACGCAAATGTTTGCAGAGATATGTTGATCCACTTGGCCACTCCTGGGGAGGAGAAGTTCTTGGATGCCCATGATGATGATGATGATAAAGCCATCAATCGTTCTTGGTTGTTCTTAGGGAAAACCTCTACGGCGTTTGCAGATATCCTCTTCCGTTTTGAGAATCTGAAGGATGATCATGTCAAGCTAGTTGCTGCTCACAAAGATTGTGATCGTAAGGCTAATGATGAGCTCAAGTTGCAGGAGGTGCAGGTAGAGTTATAGGGGTTGAAAGCTGCTCATGCTGGTTGCGCTTCGGGAGAGCCGGAGGAGCTGAAGAAGCTAAAGATTGAGCATGCTGGTTGTTTGGCGAAAGAGGAGGATTTGAATGGGAGAATTTCGGATTTGGAGAAGGAAAAGGAAGAATGGAGGGAGGTGTCTAAAAGTCAAGTCGAAAAGATCAACTCCTTAGAGGCTGAGCTTGCCAAGATAAGGTTGGCCTTGAGTGATGAGGAGATGGCTTTCCAGGAACTCCGAAAGGAGAAGCAGGATTTGGCTATTTCTTCCGGCCATGTGGAGATTGATCGCAACAGGATAGTGAATGAATTCCTTCCGGAGGCCGTCCGTCGTCTGTTAAGTAGACATGAATTCAAAGATGCTTTGGCTAGGCCATTCAACTTATACTATCAGTCTGGGCTTATAGATGGGGCTAACTTGGGGAGGGAACCGGAAAAGGCGGCGAAGGTGTTGGAAGATGTGGAGGATCTCGATATGGATGCTGACCGGAAATATCAGCCTTTGTATGACCAAGCGCTTACAAAAGAGTATCCGTACATCCAGAAAATCCGCAAGACTTGCTTCAGATCTTTTAAGGAGCTTGTTGAGATGTTCCCAGATCCTGCTCCTTCAGGACCCGCGATTGTCAACCCTTCTAGTGCTTCAGGTATGGGCTCCACAGTGGAGGTGGCTGCCGGAGTACTAGGGTCGAATGAACAGGTTGATAAGGAGGGTCCTTCGACTGAAAATCCGGGAGTCCAAGATTCGTCTGCTCAAGTTTGAAGAATTTTGAAGATACGGGCATCTCCATTTTGACTATGGGTTTTAGGTGTTCCGGATTCTTTAGTGAAGCTTTTACTATTATCTTAATTTCTTGTTGGTTATTGATTGTCGGAACTCGGGTACCTCCATTTAGACTATGGATTTAGGTATTCCGAGCTTCTAGTGAAGCTTATGTTTATTTCGTAGTTTGTAGTGTGGATGAATGATGTAATAGCGTTCCGACCTTTTGTAAGGCTTTGATGGTCGTGTCCGGAACAAGTGATTGTAATAGTCTTTGAACTTTTGGGAAATACATATATAACTTTACTCTTTCTTTTGATTGTGAATGTGTGCATTTGTATTTATATTTTACCATGTTTAGTTTTTAAAATACTAATTTGTCGAATGGTGTGAGTTATTCGAGCGACCCGTACTGCTGGGCACTTAGCTTTGGTTGTATATTGATGACCGTCTTGGGGATCAAACCATTCGGACATTCAGTGCCGTTCGGCACTTTGGCCGTAATCGCTTATCGGCTACCCTCTTGGGGCTTGAGCCGTTCGGAAACTTGTCATTTGGCCCTTGGCCTTGGTGATCACTACAAAAAAAGGGCTTTTGGGACGAACCTTTTTGGAACAGTACTAAAAGAGTGCCAAATACTGTCTGGATAACCGTACCAAAAAAATAGGTATTTGGAACAACTATTGTAAAACTGTTCCAAATACATATGCATTTGGAACAGTGTCTAATAGTGGTGCTAAATGCATGTTTATTTGGAACGGCTTCCATTAGCGGCGCCAAATACTTATGTATTTGGGACAGACGATACCACCAGTGCCAAATACGTATATGTATTTAGAACGGTTTCTACTACTTGTGCCAAATATTTGTGTATTTGGAACGACTTTGTTAGAGTGTGAAAAATATCAATGTATTTGGGACGTTTTATATAAACAGTTTTGAATGCATGTTTATTTGGAACATCTGTTAAAACCTGATGCAAATGCCTATTTCGTTCACAAGTCTTGACAATATATTTATTTGTGTTCATGTACTGGTTACTCGTGGCTGGCAAGTGTCTGGCTATGTATGCCTCCTAACTGAGGTATCCCGCGACCATTTTCAACTCGGCCTCATTTTTCTTGACCATTCCCAATGTGTAACTAGTGAGTTTGAACCGACCTCTTATGACAAAGCCATATAGTATAGGCTTACTACTAATTATGACATTTGATAATTATATCACTCATATTTTGCAAGTCGATGTTTAGATAGTTACCAAAAAATAACATATATCTTTAATTTAAGGTAGGAATTTCTGTTAACAACCTTCGTTGACCTTATATTATTCAATACCTAAGCGTCTAAAGGAGTTCCCATTGTGCATGTGTATCTACTACAAAAAAATTGCCATTTAGTGGCACACATTTTAGTGGCAAACTATACATGTGCCACTATAGTTTGTTTTTAATGACAGAAGATTATGTGTCATTAAAGATATTAACAATTTAGTGGCACTTTACACTTTGTGCCATTAATGTACATTTTTAATAGTGGCATAAACTTACATATGTCATAACACCTTGCTATAATAGCATCGGGTATCACGGAGGTAAACCTCGTCGAATCGCATTTGGCTAGCCATTCGGCAAAGCCGACCCTCGCCACGACACCGCCCCTGCTCGCCACTTGTGTCTTCGATGATTCTTTTGTGTGGATAAAGACAAAAAAAGTTACCGTTTTATATAGAAAGTTGTTTTTTTTTTAAATTCAAAACTTATTTAAACAAAATTAAACCCTCTGTAAATATCCTTTTACCCTTATCTTTTTTTAACACACAACCCCAAAATACCCCATCTTTTTTTCACACACAACCTCAAAATACCTCGACTTTTTTCACTCACAACCTTAAAATACCTCATCTTTTTTTCACACTAGTGACTACTTTGTTTACCGAGTTGACTTGTTATCTGGACCAAATGCATAGCCGTGGTACGGAAATGACAAGGGTGCATTTATTACCACAAGACCAGCCCCTTATCAACTACGGTTTGCATACTCTTCTAATGACCACTGAAGCAGATATGCGTAACGCAAACAACCTGAGGGCAGATATGCGTAACGCAAACAACCGTTCGGCACTTGGCCTTAGTTATTATCAATGTTGCAAAAATCGGCCGATTAATCGCCGATTAATCGTTAATCGGTCATACACCTTGTTGATTTTTTGAAAATCGGTGAAAAAATCGGCCTAGGCAAAAAAATCGGTCAAAAATCGGCCGAATTGGTCAAAAATCGGCCGATTCGGCCAACAATCGGCCGAATCGGTCAAATTAAAAAAAATAAAAATTTATGCATTATACTTAATTTGGGGATCGTTTATTTCACTTATAACGCACAATGGGCCTCATAATCAGAATTGGAGCNATTAATCGCCGATTAATCGTTAATCGGTCATACACCTTGTTGATTTTTTGAAAATCGGTGAAAAAATCGGCCTAGGCAAAAAAATCGGTCAAAAATCGGCCGAATTGGTCAAAAATCGGCCGATTCGGCCAACAATCGGCCGAATCGGTCAAATTAAAAAAAATAAAAATTTATGCATTATACTTAATTTGGGGATCGTTTATTTCACTTATAACGCACAATGGGCCTCATAATCAGAATTGGAGCCTTTTATTAAGGTTTCGAAACTAAGTAGGCTTGGAAACAGTTAAGATCCTTAGTTTGCTCTCCAGAAATACCCAAAACATGCAGGAATGCCCATCCGATTAATCACCGATTAATCCCGCCTTGGCCGATTAATCGCTGCAGGGTGGTCTTGCACGAGATTCAACAACCGAAGCTACTGGTAGTCCCAAGGGGACGGAATTCTCCAAGGATCCAAACACCAGCGGAGTATAGCTCCCACGAGGAAAAGGCTTACCCCGCGTAAACCCATGGATTTCACAAATAAGTGGTGTACAAAGGCGAAGGGAGGGCTGGAATGCCAACAGGCGTCTATTATTGAATTCACCCGACCCGACAGTACCCGTTTGGGGAACTGGAGTAAGAAGTCCCCAAGTGAGCGTATTATGGGGGACCGTCAAGCACATCCGGCAAGGATCAAGGACGATCTCGTTGTTGCATAGCTCAGGTCGGAGTAAGGTGCCATCGGACGTCCAACAGGCCTCCGGTAGCACAGCCGAGACAGCGACGGGTTCTACCAATGGCACGCAGTGCGCCTAAGTGCGAAAAGACAGTGCAAGCTTTGTTATGCCGAAACCTAAATGTTAAGTCAAGAGGGCGTTATTGCTCCTTTTTTTATTTAGTACTATTTGGCTTACACAGTTTCTTTAAAAATATTTTATAGTTTGGTTCGATTCGCGTGTTTTCTCTTTGTATTCATATTCATTTATATTATAGGTTTGTATATTCTATTCCAAATTTTTTATGAAGTTTGATTTCCAATTCAATTTCAAACCAAAATATATAAAAATTGCATTTTTGCTTATTTATTACTTTGATAAAAAAGAAATAATATGCTCTTTTTTATGTTGAGGTAAAAATATAGATAATACTAGATAGATATATAGTAGAGGGGCGGATGTAGCCAAGTGGATCAAGGCAGTGGATTGTGAATCCACCATGCGCGGGTTCAATTCCCGTCGTTCGCCCAAATGAAATTTATTTTTTTTAATAAATTATTCGCTACAAAAGGATTTTTTTTCTACCGTATCTTT
This sequence comes from Artemisia annua, assembly GCA_014162995.1. Classification (NCBI taxonomy): domain Eukaryota; kingdom Viridiplantae; phylum Streptophyta; class Magnoliopsida; order Asterales; family Asteraceae; genus Artemisia; species Artemisia annua. The sequence goes on from LBNU01028460.1 coordinate 29,263, forward strand.
TGTTTCATTTCTTCTGCAATAATCACAAACACTTCTTTGATTATGGATCTACTACCAGAAATTCAATGCGTAATCTCAGCATTCAATGTGTATTCCTGAATAATCTCATTTTTCAATTATTCAATCATTTCATTGCCCTATGACGCCTTAAGGCCCTTTCTACTTGGGAGATCTTCTTTCATCAGCTGTATCGGCTCAAGCTGTTGTTTAGGACTAGGCTGTTTAGGAAACTGGAATTCCTTTAGTTTAGTAAGATAGCTCATGAGTGAAGCTTTCAAACTATCACGAACGAAGACAGAGAATTGCGTAGATAGGAGGACGAAACGAACCAACCCACTTGTCCTGATCGGAACGATTGAAGAAAGAAAGAGAATGGTGTCCCCTTTCGCCCACTGAGTCGTCAAATGAGCCACGTTAAGAAAGCCCAAGTTATACGCATTGGCCCACAGGGTGCCCCAAGAGGGCCCGGCCTTGATTTGGTGGAGACGGGCGAACCCGCTGAGACTGTGGTAAGGTTGCCTGAGGTGGTGGCCGATCCTTCAACCAGTACTGCTTCTCATGATTCTCAGTTGAGGGTGGATTCTTCTCATCAGGTAATAGTAGATGCCATTGACTCATCTTTGGCTGCTAACAATTCCACTTTTTAAAATAAAAAACTAAAAGAGTCAGAGTCGCCGGTTTTCCGGCATAAATGCAAGGAGGATGTATAGCTGATATAGGATCTTGTGGAACAGGATTACCTTTCTTGGTCGGACCAAGCCAACTGGCGATTTCCGACAAGTCTTTCCTAATTTTTAGAGCAAGAAGCGGAACTACAAGAAAGCTTTCTTTATCTTTATGGATAACCAATTCATTTTCAAATATAGTTGTACGAAAGGCACTGGTTTTTTTCTTTCTTTCGGTTTCATTGATAGCAGAATATCCTGACTCTATAGGGGCGCTAGCGCTTTACTAATAGAATATAAAAGGGGCCTGAAAAACGTAATAGGCTGCGCTGCTACTCTAGGCTCGCTTCTTCAAGCTCCGCCCCTAGGCAAAGGCCTAGTCAACCGCCTAGGCAGTTCACTCAGCTTATTGACCGATGGAGGAGAACCCCCGAAGTAAACATAAATGAAGGGGCATATCCATCTGCGGGGGGTTTCCGTATCCGTCTCCGCGGAGATCTCCAGATCGTAAGACATTATCGCCTTCGCGGCACTGGACTAGATTTCCGTCATTTCCGGAAAGTGCACGGACAGCCGCCCTTTCCCCTTTTCACAATGTTCGTGCAGTTGCTCACGAATTCAAGTTTGAATGGCACCCTTCTTTACTTGATGCTATTCCTGTTCTAGTTGATGCCAATATGAATTTCTCTCTATGCACTCTTCCCACGGAGAAGGAAATTAGGCTTTATCGAAATTCTCTAATTCATGATTCTGCCATTCTCACTTTTGGAAGGGCGAGAGGGCTTGGAATGAAGGAAGAAGAATCTAATGATTTCCCTAATTCTGTGAGAAAGAAAAACCAGTTTGTTAGAGCTGGGGCAGAGAAGCAATCAACAGAATGGGTCCCTGTTGTTCGAATTTATTGGTTGTACCTACCCAATAATAATACCGCATAATGTGCCCTTCTTCCTGTGCCAAAGGAGAAAGGCAGATTTTTTTTTCACAATGGAATCATGACAACGTCTAGTTCCGCTTCTTGCTCTTTTGCAATGGAAATGGACTGACTACCGGGGATATTCGTGTTACTTCGTCTGCACTGGTTTGACCAAAAATTCCCATTTCGTTGCATCCAATATTTTTGTTCCGACAATTAAGAAGTTTGATACTCTTGTTCCAATTATGCCTCTGATTGGATCACTGGCTAAATCAAAATTTTGTAACGCATTGGGGCCCGTAACCGTGTATATATATAAATATATCTTCGATGCGGTCTGTCCGCTTCAACCGCTCTTTCACCTCCTATTCCAATCTTGTCTAATTTTGCTAACTCCCCCTTCTCAACCTGTATCTTGTTCGTTCTGGAAACACGTCTTCTTATTCCATCTTTTCTCGAATCTCCTTTAACGGAAGAAATAGAAGCTCAAGAAGGAATACCAAAACCTAGTTCACTCGCTGAGGCAAAGACCAGAATTACTTTCGTTGGACGGACCAGGCTTTAGGGAAGGGTGTAGAGGGGAAGTAGAAGTGTAGAAAGCAATTTTTCTCTGGGAAAAAGACATAAGATTTGTTCGCTAGAGCTCATCACTGAAGAATGGTGGCTTTACTTTTTTGAATTAGAGAATAACTTCTTCTATTTTCATCATAGAATGATTATTCAATCCTTTTTCTTCTTTCATAATTTGAGGTTATTCTAAGCTATAACTTCAATCAAATAAGAATAGTTTCTTTTGTTGGTGGACTATTCCAGTAAGATGGAATGGAATCCGGTTCCCATATTTATTTCTTAGTTCTTATCAATTCCTGGAATGTAAAAAAGAACTATTTTAATAGTTCTGAAATAATTGTTTTACTGTTATAGAATACATTTCTCCACTAGAATCTAATGGAATTTCGAAATGAAGATATTTTTATTTGAAAATTATTTCAATTTCAATAAAGAATGCGTTGCAGAACGATCTATAAAACAATTGATACCTTTTCATTTCTCAACTAAATTAGGAGTGCTTCTAAAGTCCACTTCTTCCCCATAAGAGGAAAGCTATTGCTCCTTTTTTTATTTAGTACTATTTGGCTTACACAGTTTCTTTAAAAATATTTTATAGTTTGGTTCGATTCGCGTGTTTTCTCTTTGTATTCATATTCATTTATATTATAGGTTTGTATATTCTATTCCAAATTTTTTATGAAGTTTGATTTCCAATTCAATTTCCCCTCGATTGACATTTATCATCGAATAAGGAATCCTTCCATGGATGAGAAGGTCCTATCTCTCTCCAAACCTAACATGGTAGTTTCCCATCATAAGGCTTTCTATCTATAGATTAAGCCATTACCAAACCAAGGAGCGAATTCGTTCAGAAGTCAGTTGACTGCTTCTATAGATAAGGCGGAGCGTCCTTGATGAAGTGAAGACACTTATCGAGCCTCCATTTATAGAGTGGTAGAGTAATATCGCCATGCAGTACGAATTGCATGGCTGGCACAATTCTGACTGGGCCGCCCAAAACCTGGAGCTGACATTGAAATCGGAAATCAACGTCGGACCCCGGCCACCTACTTGTGGAAGAGGGGGTGAGTTGATATTAAGGTGTCAAGGCGCTCGAAGAAGGCCACAAGTGGAAGCAACCGATGCTTTGTACGGAGGGGGACCCCCCCAGCCTATATTCCTACTAATGTGATCCCCATTACTGATGGACAAATCTGTTTGGAAACAGAGCTCTTTGAAAGCAGCTGTATCCGTATCAAGCCTACCATCTCTTCTCACGAAAGTCTTTCCATCCCGTCTCCGTTTTGAAATATCTGTGGCCCTGCTTCAAAGCCCATCTACACACTCCAGTTTAACTTGGGGGGGCGGTGATTTAGTAGCTCGCCGCCCGACTACCGATTCACGATTTTTGCAACATTGGGTTTTTTAATCGTTCGGGCAACTTGTGCCGTTCGGCACTTGGCCTTAGTTATTATCTACTACCTACTCGGGGTTTTAATCGTTAGGGCAACTTGTGTCGTTCGACACTTGGCCTTAGTTATTATCTACTACACACTTGGGGTTTTAATCGCTCGGGCAACTTGTGCCGTTCGGCACTTGGCCTTAGTTTGTCGTTTGGTTTTTGGCCGTAGTGTATTTAGTGTTTTTAACAATAATGTTGATATAAATAATGCATAAAAAAGTTATTTATATTATTCGATATCTCTATGTTTTGACGATCACAAAATGTAAAAAATTAAACGTAAGATTACTACGTAAACAAGTATTAAGTTAGTTTATATCATTTTATCCAACTAAATCACTTAAGGTATGAATAAACAAGTGCTTAATACATTTCATGATCAAAGGGGTATTTAATTAATTATTACAAAGTTTATTAAATAATATAAACATATTATATAATTTTGGAAAACACTTTTGGTAATAAAGGAAAATGTTTAAATCATACTAAATATATGAATTCAAATTTTTAACCAAAATCAGTTAGTTTTTCACCAAATAAACTTTCCGCAGAAAAGGACAAAGAATTCTGCCGTTACAGGTGGGCGGCCCCCTTAATTTTAAGGGGGCCGGCCTCCATTTAAGGGGGCCGGCACGCTTCTGTTGTCAGGAATCTTTGCCTATAAATACTGGTTCATTCATGGTATTTTTCCTCACCTTTTGCACTAAAATTTTCAGATCCAATCATCTCTAAACATCTTTCAAAACCCTTTGATCATAATATTATTAATCCTTGTTTCAAGTGATTCAATCCCTCCTCATCCATCCTCATCCAAAGTGCAAGAGAAGAATACTCCTTCAACATCAAGTTTAAGAAGTATTGTAGATTAGTAGTGTATATTGTGTATATCATTTGTGAAGGTGTGGTGTGCTTGTAATTAGATAGATCTAGGTGTGTTAGTTGTGAATAGAAGTTGTGTAAAGAAGAAGAAGTAGTGAAGTAGTGAAGTGGTGTGAAGTAGTGAAGAAGTTGTGGAGTGTACAAGTTGTGTAGAAGTCGTGCTAAGTTGTGTAGTGGTGTGAGATTGGTTCTAGCTACAATTAGAACCCGACATTTAGCTTAGTGTCGTAAATTGGTGTAAGCAAAAGTTGTGTAAGGTTTTCTCCGCCATAAGGGAGCTTGTTGACATAGTGAAGAAAACTCTCGAGTTAGGTGCTCGGGGAGTGGAGTAGGACGAAGAGGAGATTCGTAGCCGAACCACTATAAATCCTTTGTCTCGCGGTGCTATCTTTCTAACTCTATCTCTTTACTTACTTACTTACATATTTGTCATTATATTCTTTAGTAGACTAAATTGTTTATAATCGTGTAAGCAAGTTGAGTTCACATAAAATTAGAATCGAAGTTTTTCATAACCAAAGTTTTGTAAATTAAAAAGCCGTAAAACTATTCAACCCCCCCCCCCTTCTAGTTTTCCACAATTGGTATCAAGAGCCACGTCAAACAAGATTTTTAAAATATATTGTATTTTAAAACTTGAAATCGATCTATGGAAATGGAAAAATATTTAGAAGGGAAAATTGTTTTCAAACCACCATTTCTTGAAAATGAAAGTTTTCTTGAATGGAAAAATCGATTCGAAAGTTATGTGAAATCAATAGACTATGATCTTTGGTATGTCATTTCAATTGGTGATATTCAATCAATAAACACTATTTTTGAAAAACAAAATAACTTGGCAAAATTCATTATATACAAAGCTCTACCAAGTGTTGAGTATGAAAGAATACTTTTTTTGTCAAACAGCAAACGACATGTGGAAAAGTCTTTCAAAATATCACCAAGAAGAATGTCAAGCCAAAGAAAAACTTGCACATGAGTTAGTAGCAAAAGAAAGTATAGTAGATAAATATTTAGTTGAAGTAAGTACAAGTGCTACTAGTTCAAATGTTTTATGTGAAGGTAATGATGCCGAAAACAACATGAGCCATGACAAGAGTGAACAAGAAGATTATGTAGAGATGACAACAAAAAGGAACCAAGTGACGATGACGTTGACGATTCTAGTTCCGAAAGTGAAGACGAAGAATATGCAAAGGTTGTCAAAGAATTCAAAAGACTCATTAAAAAGCGACAAAGAGCACAAGACAAAAGGAAAACAACACGAAGGAAAAGATTTGATGATGAAGACAAAAAGACTAAGTAAGAATGTTTCGTCGCTCAAGCATCAAATGAAATATGCCTAGGAATTAATTTGGAGCCTGATGAATGGGTAAAGGATAGCGGGTGCTCAAGACACATGACTGGGAATCGCAAGTTATTCTCTACATACAAAGCTTACAATGGAGGTAATGTTATTTTTGGTAGTGATCGTCGTGGAAAAATCACAGGCGAAGGTACGATTTCTCAAAACTCCCTAACTATTGAAAATGTTGAACATGTAGATAACTTAACATATAACTTGCTTAGTATAGGTCAAATATGGGACAATAAATGTAGGGTTACCTTTACCTATAAGAATAGTATAATTATTAAGGATGTTGGGAACTTTAGAAGTTCCTACTGATGGAGTCTGCTGACAGGTTCCTACGGATGGTTACTGCTGAAGCTATAGATGGTTTCTGCTAATGACATGGTTCCTGCGGAAGATTTATTTCTGCGGATATAGTTATTCCGTGATTTATTATTTGTTTGTTAGGATATGCATGAGCTATTTTAGGTAGTGATATGCATTGATATTTTATTTATTATGTAATTAGGGTTCCTTGTCTATAAAAGGAACCAATAGGCTTTATTATTATTGAGGCTTCACCAAAAACAAAAAACACCTTTAGTGTGTGTAACCTAGATCCATAGAGGATCATTTTATTATTAGAGCAAAACCTTTATTATAACTTTGATTGTGTTCTTATTATTCCGCTGTGCATGATCAATCATTGTTATCCTAGATCGAGCCAAAAACGATTTTCTACAATTGGTATCAGAGCCCAGGGGCTCGTGATATCTTGGTTTAATACAAGGTTTTCGTTGTGACAAAATAGCAGTTTTGAAGAAGGCTTTACAATTGATTCACAAAGGTATCTCATATGCATTATTAAATCTGTTTTTCGTATTGCGCATGTGTTTTGTGGGGTTGATTATTAATTGTGAATCAAGGTTTAGTAATTAAATAAACCTCGTACACAAGATTGAAAGGTGATTGGTAATTTGGTTATTAAATTGATATAGTGGGACGGTGGACAATTAATCACCTAGTATGCATTAATTGTGGGGCGTTTGGTTTATTATAATTATTTACGGAGTAATTGTTTAGTGGATCAGCAGCAAGGGTATCTGATATATTATTGTTTGAGTTAAGATCATGGGTCGGTTTGTGATATACGTATTCTCTTCGATGGAATGAATTCCATATTATTCTTTATCTTGTACTGCACTTTACATCGTGGGTCGGTGGATTTTGTATTGAAGATTCATTATTGGTGCTGCTGTCATTTAGTGAAAGTGCAGTACACGGTTTTTGTCGTCTGATGCGTAGGTTTTTAATAACATCGTACCAATTAAGAGAATAATGGTGATATAACCTCGTACTGCACATAATTCTTGGTCGTGGATCTGGTTCGTAATTAATTGTGGGGCTATAGTTGGTATCGGCAAAAGGTGGACCGAATAATATTTTGATTTCGTGTTGTCGCTGTCGGATTATATTGGGACGGTGCAATATTCAAGGTCAGTCAATTGTCGTTTTCAGCATATGAGACAGTACAAGATAGGTGATTGAGTATAATATTGTATTCTTCACAAAGATTGGCTAGGAGTACATCCAGTGGATTCTGCTGCTACAAATTTCGCAACAATTGTTGCTACAGATTCATGTTTGTTCCTGCTGACACTATTATTTGTTGCTGCTGATTAGTTTAGTAACAGTTAACAACAGATCAGTAACGGATAAAGTGTTGCTAATCAATTCAGTGACAGTTTTTGCAACAGTTTTGTGACATTTTTTTAAGTAAAATGGCAGAATTTGATAATGAAAGGGATGATGCAATGTTTCCTCATTTGATGGATTATGAGTACGAGTTCTGGGCTATGAAAATGGAACACTGGATCACGAACAATGATATAAATATTTGGAAGGTGATTCAAAATGGCAACAGTCCGAAAAGGTGTGGAACAGATCATGATGGAAATCTTTTTCATCTACCTCCAACGACTGCAGCTGAACACATGGCTGTCCAAAGAGAATCAAAGGCAAGAACTACTTTGCTTAAATCTATTCCTATTGATCATGTAGCAGCTTTCAATTATATGGATGATGCAAGTGC
>LBNU01028461.1:0-14748 GCA_014162995.1 Artemisia annua
AGCATCCAGAAGTAGAGTTACTTCAAAACCCAATAGAGCTTTTTGGGTCATGCCGGTTTTTATCGTCGATTTATTCAAGACTTTTCCAAAATCGCCCGGCCTATGACCCATCTCCTTGAGAAGGATGCTCCTTTTATCTTCTCCCTCGAGTGCGTAGAGGCTTTTGAAACATTAAAGAAAAAGCTTACTGAGGCACCGATTCTTGTTGCCCCCGACTGGGACTTGCCATTTGAGCTCATGTGCGATGCAAGTGATTTTGCTATTGGAGCAGTCCTGGGGCAACGCAAAACCAAACATTTTCAGCCTATACACTATGCAAGTAAAACAATGACCGAGGCTCAAACACATTACACCACTACGGAAAAAGAATTATTAGCCGTGGTGTATGCCTTTGAAAAGTTTCGGCCATACTTAATCTTGACCAAATGCGTAGTGTATACGGACCACTCGGCTTTAAAATACCTCTTTGCCAAACAAGATGCAAAGCCGAGATTGCTTCGTTGGGTTCTCCTCCTACAAGAATTTGATATCATTATACGTAATAAAAAAGGAGCTGAGAACCTAGCTGCTGATCATCTGTCCCGATTAGAGAACCCACACCAAGATGTTCTCTAGAAAAAGGAAATAAATGAAACATTTCCTGTCGAGACATTAAATGCGGTTGCTTTTCGTGGAGATTCTACTACCCCATGGTTTGCCGATTTTGCAAATTACCATGCGGGGAACTTTGTGGTGAAAGGGATGTCGTCCCAACAGAAGAATAAGTTCTTCAAGGATGTTAAGCATTATTTCTAGGACGACCCCTACTTGTTAAAAATCTGTGCCGATCAAGTCATCCGGCGGTGTGTTTATGGGCAGGAAGCCACTGAAATTCTTAAGGCTTGCCATGCCGGTCCCACGGGGGGCCACCATAATCCAAACTACACCGCCAAAAAGGTGTTTTATTCCGGTTTCTACTGGCCCACAATTTATAAGGATGCCCAGGAATTAGTCAGATCCTGTGACGCTTGTCAACGTCACGGGAATATTTCACAAAAGAATGAAATGCCACAAAATGCAATTCAAGTATGTGAAATCTTTGATGTATGGGGCATTGATTTTATGGGGCCATTTCCGTCATCTCATGGAAACAAGTATATACTCGTGGCTGTTGATTATCTATCAAAATGGGTTGAGGCGAAAGCTTTACCCACAAATGACGCCCGAGTTGTTGTAAAATTCTTGAAAGCTCTTTTTGCTCGATTTGGAACTCCACATGCTATAATCAGTGATCGTGGTACGCATTTTTGCAATGACAAATTTGACAAAGTCATGCAAAAGTATGGTGTAACTCACCGTCTTTCTACTGCGTACCACCCTCAAACAAGTGGACAAGTTGAAGTTTCCGATACTGTCAAAAGTAGCTAAGCATGTGTTAGCAATGCCAATCTCGACCGTTGCATCAGAGTCGGCATTTAGCACCGGTGGAAGAGTTATCGATAAATATAGAAGCTCTCTTACACCTAAGACAGCGGAAGATCTCATTTGTGCACAAGATTGGTTACGTTCTNGAATGAACTTCGTGATCAAGCCTATGAAAACTCTTTAATCTACAAGGAAAAAACAAAGAAGCTACTTGACTCAAAGATCAAAAACCGTGTTTTCAACGTTGGTGATCGAGTCCTTCTTTTTAACTCAAGATTAAAGATCTTCTCGGGAAAATTAAAGACCCGTTGGACCGCACCATTTACTATTGCTAAGGTCTATCCATATGGCACCGTCGAACTATCTCAAAATGACGGGCCAAATTTCAAAGTGAATGGTCATCGGTTGAAGCATTACTTTGGAGAGGACATACCATCCATGGTTGTCCCGGATCTCCAAACTTTCCCCAAGGATAATTGAATTCGGGGATCGAGTCAAGCTAGCGACTCGGTGAACAAAAACAGTAGCAAAACATATGGGTTTTCACCCATATTTCTGACTTCTTTCTACTTTCTAACACCCAAGTGTGGGGGAGTGGCCGTCCCTTGCTGTTGTTTTCAATGTATATATGTAAATCTAAAAAAAAAATAAATAAAAAAAATAAAAAAAAAGTGTAGTCACTCTTTCTCCATATTTTTAAACCGGCTGGAAAGTATCCGTTTTTGTTCCACTTACGCAACTGCGCCATAGAAAAGGGTCCTTGAATTTTTTCAGATGGATCCTTGTAATGCCACATTTTCTCTGTTTCATTTACTTTGGGAGTAGATTCTGGTGCAGCAGGAGTTTCTCTTGTTGAAGCTACAGTTGGCTTTTCTAATACGACTGGTTGCTGCAGAAACGGGTCACGTCCTTGATCCCATGAGGAATTGTCAGTATGCATCTGGAAACTTGAGGTAGTAGCATCTTCTGGCTTGGGAGAGAAACTTTTATTTGACAAGTTTCTATTGAATTCATAATTTTTGGATGAACTCGGAGTCTTAGGGGTACCACCACCCCAAGATTCTTTAGAAGTATAATCTCCTCTTGGGGAAAACTGATCCCTTCCTTTATTGTTGAATCTGTTGAAACTGTCAGATCTCGAGTAGGATTCTGCAAACAAACAAAAGTAATTATTAGATAACTAATTTCAAAGAGGATGTATGCATTTGCGTTTTAAAACTGACTATTTAGTTAATATGACTTGTAGTTCCAATAACCTGTATTTGATGCTTAGATAACCAGATTTTGCTTATGATTATCTAGTTAAGAGTTAAATATTCAGCCGTTCAAAAAAAGAGTTAAAAATTCTGTTTTGGATGAACAGTTTTATAGCGATTCAACAAAACATAGAGGGTATTTGAAAGTGAGTTTTATAAATGATATATTATCTAGTTATGGAAGAGTTAAATATTCAGTTTTGGATGAACAGTTTCATAATGATTAACATAGAGGGTATTTGGAACTGCGTTTTATAATGATTATTGAGTTTTAAGAACATAGTAGTAAGTGGTAATAATATATCAAACTAAAAAAACAAGAAACTACCTTGATTCTTATCATCCACTTCAGTTTCATCTTCAGAACAATCCGGATCCATAGTAGGATCATCATGCACTAATGGAAATTCTTCGAGCCTGCGCGCCCTCTCTTCGGGCGTCTTCAGAAGATTTAGCTTCTCTACACATTCTCTGAGCGTAATGCAGGTCAAGGATCACCCCATTCAGAAATAAAGAAAGAACTAATCTCATGTGGCCTAAACAGAAACTAACGGATATATACTCATTACGGCACCCAGTTGAAAAATCCTAATGAAGTTTATTCAAAAGATTGATGAAAGCATGTTGTACAGACTGAAATTAAACTATCTTTAGAACTTTTAAGTATTACAAACATAAATCTTGATTTAGAAAGTTAGACTGAGAAAAAGTAGTCTCCCCCAAAACAAACTAAAAGTACAAATACAGGCTATTGGAAAAAGTACACTGCCAATTTATGACAAAAAAGAACCTTTTTTCTTATTTATGCAAGTGGTACACCTCAGCAGCACATGTCAGCATTTAGTTTATATATTGACACTTTAGAGAGTTTAACCGGTAACCAGGTTAAAAAATATACTAATTCAGCCCATGAAATGTAGGTATAGTTTTCTAAACTGAACACAAAAGTATAATACCAAAACAAACAATTTAGAAAAGCAGGTGAGTATTATATGACAGAACTCCTGCTATTGAAGTTGAAATATGACTTATATGTAAACATGTTTTCATTACTACACATGTTATTAACTATATTACATAAAAACATTAACCTAAGTTTCTCCTGCTGCAGAACTTAGTCCATGTCTGCTTATTATTATCATTATCTTATTTATATCAAAATACCTTGGAAACTAACCAGGAATATATACAAGAAAATATATACTGTAATAGTTTAACTTTAATGATAAAGGATATTCTTTCTTGCGCCCCATGTCACTTGCCCGATCACGAAGATGATTAAGCCGCACAGTCTCTGTTTCAAGCCACTGCACAATCACAAGGACAATCGTAGCAGAATTAGCCCTTAAGAGGAACATCAATGATAATTAAATGTGGGTTGAACAGGGTTGCACAAAGTGTACTAATGGGGCAAAAATGGGCATTTTTTGGAGTATTACAATCATAGATTAAATAGATCACAATGGTTGCGAGTTGAACGGTTGAACCCATTCAGCTTATGAGCTTATCATCATATTACCATATCTAGAGCTATTTCAAAGTTATAACCCTCTTACAGACATTTTGTAGAACGGGAAGGCATGAACATAAAGNATATTTCTAGGGCCGTAAACGAACCGGACAAAAACGAACAGCGCCTTATTCATGTTCGTTCGTTTAATTTTAACCGGACAAATAAACGGACACGAACCCTTAAACGGACGAATTTTCTTGTTCATGTTCATTTAAAGAAAATGAATTGTTCATGTTCGTTCATTAAGACGCTAAACGAACATAAACGGTCGAACATAAATGACATAGACAAAAAAACATAAACTTTATTAAATTATGCACAATTTGTTTTATAAGTGTTATTTGTTTAAACAAACCAATTTTAAAATTATAAAATTAAAAGATATGATATACGAACATAAATAAATAAATGAACATAAATGAAGTTAACGAATGTATAATCTGACGTTCACGAACATAAATGAACGGACGCAACTTTTGTTCATGTTCGTTCATTTAACTAAACGAAAGTAAAATATTGTTCATGTTCGTTCATTTAATAAATAAACGAACATAAACGAACTATCGTTCAGTTTATTTACAGCCCTAGATATTTCTATTCCTCGTTATACTACCAGTTACTAGCATTGCTTTACCTCTAAGCTCTAATTTCTATACAACCTAAATCCAGTAACACACCATACGAAATTGAAAAGACTTATTATGGTTATCACTTACAGGAAGCTTTCTCAGATAATGCTAATGAAATAGTTTAGCTTTACTAATGAATAATAGCAATAAAATAACTTTTATTATGTTAGCCTGATCTTAGCAGTTCACCCTCAAACTTCTTCATGCAAGAAAAATAACTTAATTGTGCATGGTCAATTATTATTGAGATAAAGATTATTTATCCGTCAGCGCTCATTGATATACATATCTTTAGTAATAAGTACCTTCAAGTAGACCATAAACTCTCATCTTACTCAACTATTTTTAGCTCAGACGCACGAATCCCACAAAAGCCTTAAAGAATCACATTATTAGCCTTTGACAACAACCTACAACTTCCATTGTTAAGGTCTATAATATGGCCTTATTAAGCTGCCTCTTTCTAATGTGGTAGTTTATATGAAATATGTTTCCATATTCTACAATGTTTTGGAACTCTTAAGAGTCTAAAATAATTGTAAAATGTTCTGTGTGTGAACAAATGGCTTCATGAACAATACAAAACCTAACTGTATAGAACTTACATCATTGACTCTAACCACCTGAAGTTCCGTGGCTTTATCCAGAACGTCTCCCTGTAAGCAACAATAAATTTTAAAAGAATGAGTGTGATCTATGAATTAATTCATCCTTGTGGAATATGGTGTAGGACATACCACGGTCAGCGTACTTATAAGCCCACACTTTATACTCTGCCGAAGACGCTTGCATTCATCCTACCAGAAACAAAATACATAGTTCAACAAATTTAAAACTTGTGACAGCATAAACACAGCTGTTTAAGCGCATAAGGAATACATAAACATTAAAGTGAAATGACGCTGGAATGATTTTGAGAGCATAGTGTTGCAACAAACATCTGATTTAAACAGAACACACAATTTGTATTATAACTGATGGAATTCAACTATTAAAGTAAGACACCTCTTTCCCATTCATAATCTAATTGAGTGGTGACGAAGCTTCTGGACAAATCAGGATTAATAAATAGGATTAAAAAAATAATTAGAGAGGTTATTGTGTCCATGAGTCCATGACAGATCTTTCACTTGCTTACAGTTGAGATATAGTATTTATTCCTGTCTACTTATGATTATGGGAAGATGTAGCAAGAAAAAACCAAAAACCTATGAAGAAACATAAGATTCAACGATAGTTAAAATTTTAATCACCTCAGTGAACTCTTGATTTGAAATGCTATCGATGGATATGGTCTCAGTTTTGTCAAGATTCAAGATCTCAAGCATGGTACATGTCGTCCTTTTGCTAAGTGTATACCGTGCTCCTTCACTAGTACCTATACACGAAGCCATTAAAAAAAGTTTACACCCAAAAACTCCCTTGTCATGATAATTACAGCGGCCAAAATAATTTGATACCAACAAAGAGAACACAGCAAGATACCTGTAACTTGCACCAGTCTGTATATGTCCTGCTTCTGATTAGCACCAGAGATTCTAATTCTAACAAAAGTTCCAACAATCTTTTCATGAAACGTTTCCATATCATCAAGCAAATCCTCCACCAACTTTCGTTTCAGGTAAATCAAATTTATGTTGTGGATATCGATAGCAGCATAATCCTCACGGTTGGATTGCGGTCCCCTTCTATCACCTTTCTTTCGCCCTTTACGTTTCCTGTCTTTGTCATCAACTGGACTAACTTCAGTATCTACAACTATCCCCTGAACATCATCTGTCTGAGATTCCTCTTTCACAAGATAATGAGATTCTAGAAGCTTTAACATTTCAATATGTGCTACACGTTTTTTACCAAAAATGTTCTCAAGTCTTGCGTCACATATGATTTGACTTTTACGATTAGGATCACGAAGTTTGTTCCTTTTAATGTATTCAAGCAACAAATCTTGTATTTCAAACTGAGATATAGCAGAAGTGTCTCCATTTCTCATGTGGGTCACAAATTCCAGAAGATCTTTTGATAACCAGTCACCGTTGCAGGGCCCTGCTCTAGTATTAGAGTCGTCTTCATCAGCGTCATACTTTAGCCTCTTAGCATTTCTTCTGCTCTTTCTTGGTTTTGGGGTCTCAGGGGGATTGTTTGGATCCAAATCATCATCTTTTACATCAGATTGTGCAATAGAACTTTCTTGTTTTCCAGATCCCTTCCAAGGGTTCTTAGCTTGAGTAAGTTCTGTTAAAGACAAATTATGCTTTGCTTTTGTCTCTGTCCAGTAATCCTTGAAAAGATGCTCCCAGCTATTCTTGTCATCAAAGTTTGCATTTTCCTACAACATTGGGACAAAGCACATGAAACCTGTAAAGCCGAAGCAGTAATCAAAGAACTAAGGAACAGTATGTCAAATTAATGGGTACCGTTTTGAGTATTTAGTTTAATGCAATAATAGATATAAGCTAACTCATGTAGAGTCGTGAAACAAGTGTGTTAACCAAGGCAGGTGATGGTACGTGTACGCCTCAAACATAGGCAGTAATAGGGATACTTTACTCTTCAGATATTTTCGTTAAATAAATTAGAGAGTTTCTGAAGTCTTCTAGTTGTAACTTAATAACTACTGACATGGACTGACAGACACCAACAAGCCGCTGGTGTTTAGAGGTTTTTCAGACACTTATGTCTAGATAAACTGCCCCCTCAACATGAAGCTATATAGTCACGACAGTTAGAAAAAATAGACCTATGGTCTAAAAAATGCAAAAACCTCATAGACCTAAGATTGTAGCAAATAATTGCCAGCTGCTTGTTTTGAAGTATGCATATCAAATTCTGAAGTACTTATATGTAGTTATAAACCATAAACTAGCAACCAATTCCAGTACGCATAAAAAATCCCCCATGCATAACTAAAATAGCCATATCGGATAACATACAGCTGAAATGGATCCTTGATGGATTCATTTCTACAATTAAACGTCCATAGAAACTAGAAAGGGAAGGTTAATATCAAACATACCTGAGTTTCTTGGTTTTCAATTTGCATCACAGTTTTCATGCAAGCCTCGCATAAACCTTTCTTCTCTTTCTCTCTAACACATAATATAACAGAGGTTTTGGTGCATGCTTTGCATAACGAATATGTGCAAGTATAGCACATGTACTCGGCTTTTTTCTCACAGATACTACACATGTGCCAACCTGAAATCAAAAGTAAGAAAATATTATAATTATAATCATATAAAAGATTAGGAAAGGATATTAATTTTTCTATTTCTAAATTCCAAATACTTCCGATTTTCTTTTCTTTAAGCAACTATTGTCAAAGCCGATAAATTCTGAGCAACAATGTAAAATACTCTTGAGCAACTACATGCGAAACATTTAGGTGGCCTTAGTTACATGATAAAGGAATGAATGTACTTGAAAGCAACCAACTTTTATAGAAAATTTTAAGTGCAGCCAGACTATTTAGAAACAGTACACAACACGAAAAGGGGCAACTCAAAGCAATAGATATAGCACATAAAAAAATCTTCTTAAATGAAGATGTGGAATTTAATAAGCCCCTGAGATTAAGCAAATCAAGCAAGTACAGATCTGCAAGCAAGTACAGATCATTACATGAATATGATGGATCACTTCAAAGGACACGCAGTTTACATCAATTCTATAACTCTCAAAAAATCATTATCTAAACTCTAAAGCTTCAATATCCCCTGTATATAGCTAACTAAGATTAAATACATCAAATCACGAATAATATGAATCTACGAGGATACGAATGACTATAAACACAACTAGACAAAACATAGGGGAACAAAGATGGCTAAATTAAACAATAGAGAACCCACTCACCACAATTCCAACGACCCTTAGATTGAAAAAATGCTTCATCCCGGTTAACACACGAGGCATGATAAGCTTTAGGACAATTCCTGCAGAAACAAAACCATCAATATACAATTAAATTAAACACTAGAAACTAAAACGAACAATCAATTACCATACTCATACTCACCTCCGGTCACACAACACAAGGTCTCCACCATCAAAGCAAATAAAACAAACATCCTCTTCTATCGTCTTTTTAGGTGTAGCAGGTGACTTTGGGGTCGCTTTTCCCCTTTTACGTTTTCCTCCACTACTACCTTTCTTAGTCGACTCTGGTTCCGTCTCAGTTTCCGCTTCTTGGCCTTTTTCTTCTTCATTCTCAGTTTCCATCTCCGCTTCTTGACCTTTTTCTTCTTCATTCTCGGTTTCCATCTCCGCTTCTTGGCCTTTTTCTTCTTCACCCTCGGTTTCCATTTCCGTGTCTACCTCTTTCTCCTCATCTTCTTCAACCATGGTTTCGTCCTCATTGTTTTTCTCAACATCGTCTTCGCCACCTTTATCCTCAGTTTCCACCATTGGTTCTTCGGTCGTCGCCTCATCTTGTTCGACTTGGTCAATGTTTTCTACCTTAACGTCTTCGGTAACAACTTTTTCTTCGGTCACTGCCTCGTCCTCTTTGACATTTTCTACTCGTAAATCGTCACATCTATCCTCACTCTTCAATTCATCCATCTCTTCGTTTTTCGACTCCTCCACCTCCTTCTCGTCTTTCTCAACAACCGTAAACTCTTCCACTTTTACGCCGTTTTCCACCTCCTCATTCCCTTCAACCACCACCGTCTCACCTCCATCAACATTACCCTCACCTTCCACGTCAGCAACATCCTCAACCACCTCCTCCACACTTGCCACGTCATCACCACCGCCATTTTCACCCAGTGCCACGTCACTAACCTCCTCCTCCTTATCCTCCACCGCCACATCTGCCACGGCATCCTCTACAACCGGTGCCACGTCATCCACCACCGCATTCTCAACATCACCGCTAACCGCCGTAACCTCCGCCGGAGCAAGCGGTTCTGAAGAATCGTCATTCGTATTCGATTCGGTGATGATATCTTTATCAAGGTGTTCGTTATCAGTTGCAGTATTGTTATCTAACGGTAATTGGTTGGTTACAGTTATCGTGTTGTCTTCTTCAATCTCCATTGCTAAAACCCTAACCCTAACCCTAACCCTAACCCTAGTTTGGTGTAGATATTAAAAATTGGATGTCATGTGATATTTTTTTTTTGCCGATTGTGAAGTGTAATATTAGACCCCTCGATTATTACCCAACTTACAAACCTTGGTGACTTTGAGAAAAATCCACAAGTTTTTATTGCTAATTACACACACATAGTGGCAACTGCGTAAAACAGCGTAGGGGTGAGCATCGGGTCAAACCCGACCTGAACCGACAAAAACCGACCAGACCTAAAAACCAATAAAGGAAAAAACTCAAACTAAGAACCGAACCTAGAAATAGATATCAAAACCGAAACCGAACCGAATAACTCGGTTCGGGTCGGTTTTCGGGTTTCAAACCGACAAAAACCGAATCAAACCGAAATCGCCAAAAACCGAAATAAATATACAAAACCGAAATCAAACCGAAAAAGGTCTGTCCGGTTTTGGTCGGTTTGTCGGTTCGGGTTGGTTTTCAGGTAGATGTACTCAACCCTAAAACATCGTTAACTTTGTTTTTGTGTGTATTTATTTTATTTTATTGTACATATATGGTGGCCTTATGGGTAACCAAATGACCTTACCAGTTACAAACTTAGCGTCACTTCAGCCTCTCTCTCTAAGATCAAATACATGACCAAATGCCCGTACTAAGACGACCCTGATCACAACAAAAAAACATACAACTATAAGTTAAAAAACACTCACACACACAAACCATATGCAAACTTAAGGTCGGTTGAGCAACCTAACCAATCAAAATTTGAGAGGGGGGCGTGTTCGGTGGGGTCGCCGTAGGGGGAGGGGACGCGGCTCTTGGGCTAGACCGACCCAACCAAAGGTCGTCATTATGACTAGCCTAAGTGAAAGTGAAGAAAGTAAGTCGATTATATTGTAATTAAGTAATTAAATATTTAATAGATTGTAGTAACTTCAAATTTTAGATAATGTTTTAAGTATGTTTTCAACGAGTAGGGAAACCAGCGCGTTGCAACGGAATTTTAGGACTTCTTTTACTTTTCGGTTACTATAAGTTTGTCTCAAGTTTGGGCAGAACTTATTGCAGTATGAGTTTAAGGTGCACACTTGCAAATTGCAATGTTTAGTAATCCAAACTACGTTTAGAATTTTACCTGAATTTAGTCTAGAGTTATTGCATTACACGACCTGCAGATTTTAGTTTCAAAAGTATTGGAACAGTTAATGTCATCCTAGGGGATACATATTTAGTGACGGTATTAGATAACCATGTGTGTTTGTTTACAAAAGGAGTGGACCATCATGTTTGTCATTAATCTGGTTTTTTCTTTTTAGCTTTTGATTATGGGTTTGGGAAGAGTGGCCTCTTCACTAGTTTGCTGCTCGTGTCGCTTTTGGTTGTTGGTTTACCAATTTGCATGGCTTTCGCGACATGCGGTGATGGTGATGTTGCTGCAGTCTTAGATGGTTTATTGGTGATGTCACTTATGGTTGTTGATTCGTTATGTGCCTTTTACAACATGTGGTGATGGCGATGTTGATGTACCTATATAAGAATAAAGTCTGGCAGGAATTTGGTTACGAGTACGTTGTTTTATTAAGCAGGGAACATAACATTTGCTTTCATGGGACTTGCTGGCTCTTTTTCTTATTTGATCATCTGTTCTGACTGTGGTGATGTCGTTGTTTATATAATGTTTGATGGTGTGTTGGTGATGTTGCTTTTGGTATATGATTAGTCAATGTATGTAGCTTTTGCAATATGTGGTAAGAGTGGTGTTGTGCCTATATGAGTACAAAATTTGTAAGAAATTTGTGTATGCTTATGTTGTTTCGTTTGGCAGGCAATAAAACATATAATTTTCTTACTTGCTAGGTCTTTTTCTTTTTTGATTATCTGTTGAATTTGGGTGGGGCTATCCGCAGCTGTTTCGTAATAAGAAATATTAAGGCTACTGTAAAACTAATATTGATTTTCGAGTTATGATGATAGTCTTAAGTTTTCTAACCTTTGGTTTGGGTTTTTTTCTCGTTTGAAAATTCAATCTGCAACGAATAAATTGTTTCTGTTTGACAACCGGAAACTTTCAGGTTAATATTTAACCAAAAACTCGAATTATATCACTTTTAACACTTACACCATCGATTTAAACTAAAACCAAGAAGTTATCCCATGTAATTGAAATTGCATTTTCTGATGATCCTAAAACAAATAAAAGTCCTTTGTGGTTTTTATGTGATTTCCCGTCATGGTCACCTATGCTAGTTGTGCTGTTGCACGAGCATGCTTAACTGAAATGGAAATTACGTTTTCGGATATGTTTCGACCTTGGACTAAGTACAGTCTACTTACATTAATACATTTCGACCTGTATAAACTTATTTTATAAGTCATTACTGTTATTTTACCTTTTTTGCGCATAACGCGTACAATTTGCATTTTGGTCACGCATACACGCATTCTACACTACATTTGCATCTAACTATTTAAACTACACTTTTTAATAAACAAAATTTTTGAAAACCAAAACCCCCACCTCTTGGTTCGGCCGACCAGCACACACACACACATCACCACATGCAATTTGATTTCATTCCAGTACCATTTGTACTAATCCCAACATCCTTTTATGATCCTCTAACCCTTATCCTTAAGATACATCCGCTTAACCAATTCTAGATCCTTCCTAACATCAATATAAATACAACCTCAAAACCCTTATTTCTACCACTCTCTAAAACCAACCTCTCTCTAAAAACACACGCTAATAAACCCTTTCCCTCTGCCTCTCTTCTTTGGTGCTCCGCCGCCCCACCACCACACCACAAGGGTGTTTGTTTTTCTTGATCTTGAAGATTTGGGATACTAATAACTATCTTGGTTCATTTGTTGTTGATTTGGGTGGTTTATCTCTTGGGCTGTTTCTACACTCTTCTAATAACCTATTTTTATTCATCTTCTTGTAAGTAAACCTCATCTCATTTCATTTGTACTTTTTACAAACAAGATGTAAAAAGTTTAATGTGCGGCCTATTTGGGCTTATTTTGGATAAAATATGTAAAAAGTCTAAATGTGTAGCCTATTCAGGCTTATTTTGAGTAAAATGTGTAGAAAGTCTAATGTGCGGCCTATTCGGGCTTATTTTTGTAAAAAGTCTAATGTGCGGCATATTTGGGCTTATTTTGATAAAAAAAAAATGTGTAAAAAGTGTAATGTGCGGCCTCTTGGGCTTATCTTGAGTTTTAGTTTTATTATTGTAATATAATTTTGGTTTAGTAATGTTAATATGTTACTTATCATGTTGTTATTGTAAATCGGTGGAAGGTATTAGAAATAGTATAGAGTTAATTGTGTTGAGATTATTGGAATATTGATGGAAGGGATTAGACTAGTATGGTGTTGATTGAGTTTATTGTTGGTTTAAAACGGATTATTTTAAAGAGTAGTTGCTGTTAGAAAGTGTTTTTGGCATAAAACGGACATTTGGACTCGGGTTGGGTAACCGAGGGCTCGAGAATTTGAAAATATACTAAAATACGTTTTCTATGGACATATTATTCTTTAAAAATGGACTTATAACAAAAAGGTTATGGCGTTTGAAGTTTATTTTTCTTTAAAACTGCACTATTAGAAATAATAGATGCTGAAATTATTATCGAACTTGTTTTGAACCTTTTAAAGTCGAAATCGTTGGAATTTATAAAAGACTTTAGAAAGTATTTATTTAGACGTTTCCGAATGGTATTTTGTTAGCTTTGCTATTTTGTGAAGATAAAGCTTTACACGTGAATTGGACTAGATACGCAATATGGTTACACCCGCAAGGACTAATAATGTATACGGGGCAAACTAGTGATTTAATGAGCTTATAAATACCCTTCATGACTCTCCATGAGGGGTGTGAGAAAATAGTGTAGTGTCATTCTTTTGTTCTTATCCAATAAACACTTTTTCTTCACCTTTCTCTCTCTACTTTCTGGTTTCTCGATGATGAAATCCGCGAGTATTTGCCCCTTGACTGCGGTACGCGGCCTGTAGGAGATGTTATATTCTCCCAATAATACGCTCCACTTCTGTAGGCGGCCGGATGCTTCAGGTTTGGAGATCACCTGTTTGATGGGTTGGTCAGTGATGACCACGATTGGGTGTGCTTGGAAGTACCTGCGCAACCGTTTGGCTGCGAATACCAATGCTAGGACCAATTTTTCCATCGAGCTGTAGTTAATCTCCGTCTTCTTGAGTGCCTTGCTTACGAAGTAAACAGGTGTCTGCACTGATCCTATCTGTTTAGTAAGTCGCGGCTCCGGCTCTGTGTGGCGGATAGTACATTATCAATTCTTCCCTGGTCGGGTGCTACTAGCTTTGGAGTGCTGGCTATCCGTTTGTTGAGTTGTTGGAATGCTTCTTCCCGCTTCGGTAGTCCAGGCGGAAGTCCACCTTTTTTGTAGCACTTCGTTGGAGTGTTTAAACAACGGGTAAGGATTTTGTCCGCTGCTCTAGGATAGGAATCATGTTCAAGGCCTGCCAGTTTCCGTACCTTCAGTAGCGCCGAAGGTGCACTTTTTTGGGTTTAGTTTCATGTTGATCCGTCGTAGTGTGTTGAATGTTTCTTCAATGTCGCGCACTACTTCGTCCTCTGTGTGGCTCTTTATGACCAAATCGTCAACATATACCTCTAGATTACGGCCTACTTGTTTTTTGAATGCGTTATCTACCAAGCGTTGATACGTGGCTCCTGCATTCTTCAATCCGAAAGGCATTTTTGTGTAGCAAAAAACGCCTTGACTTGTGTGGAAGGCTGTTTTCTCCTCGTCCTCCTTGGCCATTTGGATTTGATGGTACCCTTTGTATGCGTCTAGGAAGCATTTGAAAGGATACCCGCACAAGGATTCCACCTTCCAGTCTAT